>OZ025241.1:101756140-101806140 GCA_964019155.1 Osedax fenrisi | reverse complement strand
CCGGGAAAAGTGTCCGACTTATCAGAGATTAACAATATCATGCAAATAATACATGAAATGCGCAGCGCGAGTTAAATGGTTACCGAAATATGGAATTATGCAACAATCAGCAACATAAAATGTTGTATTCAATTATATTACTTACTAAAATTATAATATTCATTATTTAAAGTAAATATTTCTGACAATTTATAAAAAGTCCGACTTACCAATATAAAAATAATAATAATTACTATAGTATGTGTCCGACTTATAGAAAAGTCCGACTTATCCAATCCAACTTATCCGACTTATCCGATTAATTTAACATGGAACTAGATACAAATCCAACCAACCAAACCAACTAAATGTGTCCGACTTATCGAGAAGTCCGACTTATCCGTAGTCCAACTCAACGAGAGTTGACTGTATTATAATTATAATTCTCATATATATATATATATATATATATATATATATATTACATATATGTACAATGTACATTGAATATTGTACTATGTACATAATAATTATTTAATTTTAAATATTTCGTAAATGTAATACTAATTAAATTAAAATAATCGTTTAGTAAAATAAAATTTAAATGATAATTTTAATTTTATTGGGCATTAATTATTTAAATTATCCTAGGATGAGCTGATCAGTTATAACGACAATTCTCTTATATCTACATATCATACATTACTACTATACTGTGGATATAAACTATATATATATTGTTGTTATTGTTGTTATTTTTGTTTGGTTGAGTCCTTTCATCCCATCCAGTAACTTAGATGCATTTTTTCACTTATAACCATATATGGCTCTAATGTACATTCGAAGCCGCTCCCATGTTAATACATCCATGGTTTAAATAGAGCCGATCATTTATTTATACACAATTATATAAGATCACTTCTAAATAATATTTTAAGACCCATTTTATAAAATTAATTAATTGTCTGGACGAGGCTCGAACCCGTTTCCTACTGCTTGTGTGTCTGACGCCTTACAAATGAGCCACGCAGGCAGTTTTATACATACATATTTATTGAAATAGTTAATTACTTTTATGAATACCCGAGTAACAATACTGACCACAATAGTGACCATCGCTGCGGAGACACAGGAATGTTCCTATAAAGCGTGGCTAGCTCTCCACCAATCACGTGGCGTTCAGTATTAACGTCGCGTCTGCGGTATTGCGTCATAGGAATGCCGGCTCTATTACGTAACCGCACTCTATTACCGCTAGGGGGCGTTGTGCGGGTAATTAGTGCGGGTATACCTGACCAGTGTGTGGGTTTAATCGCCGCGCTAAGTGTGCGGTCGGGAGGTGTACGGCATATGTTGATCATAATATGACAGGTGCGAATATTACCGTTTTTAATATTAGTTTATATAACTGCCGATTACAAATGTTGGCACAACTCTCATATATATATATAGACATTTCATATATATTATAAACTTTGTTTTGTGATATTGCTTTTGGTATTGGCTTTTCGAGTATTGTATCTCAATATATATATATATATATATATATATATATATATATATATATATATATATATATATATATATCTTATATATCTTATATCTTATTTCAACATATTGTAATCTATATATTTATATATATATATATATATAGAATACTATATACTATATTATACAGTATTTAGTTATGTTACAGTTATTATGTCTAAGGGTTTGGATCAACATTTTCCTTAGATATATCGAAGCGTCGATATACCAACGTTTAGATATACTCGAGCTCGGTTAATTCGTTCTGAATAAAATTTATACCATAATAACGGAATTTCATAAAAAATAACATTTCAAATTGAAAGATATGCTAATTATATTATACATACCATCGGTGTGAATAATGTGTTGAGCATCGATGATACATACACACACATATATATATATACATTGTACACAACTGAGTTACATAAAGATGGGGATATGACAATTGCGGTGATGACGCATGCTAAATGCACATTAACATGTATATTGTTCAATGTGAACTTCTCGTTATAGCCAAGGTTAATGCCAAGTTTAATTCCAAGGTTAATGAGGTCATACATCGAGTTTAATTGTCATCCTTACGTGATATCCAGGAAAAGGGCGTCAACCTCTCAAAAACATACCACATTATTGACGGGGGAACATACTGCATGTGTGGCTCAGATAGCAAATGCGCCAGTCACACGAGCAGTATGATGAGGGACCGGCATCACGGGTCAAACCCCATCTGGGTCATTAAAATGGGTCTTAAAATAATATCTAGAAGTGATCTAATATAATTAGCTATAAATAAAGATCGGCTCTCATTAAAACCATGGATTCCTTAACATGAGATCAGCTTCGAAATAGTGATCTAAATGAGCCAACATTTCCTGCTTCGAAAAAACTGAAACATCCAAAATGTATGTTTCGAAACATCTGAAACATCTGAAACATTCTAAATTTTCGCCTCGAAAAACATTAACAAATATGTTTAGTAACATATATAAGCCAATTATTCAAATTTTATTTATCATATTAGATTGTCAAAATTGTTTATAGGATTATATTTTTAAATTGATGGCGAAATAGATTTTCATACTTGATTCGATTTGTCGTACTTGATTACAAAATTAGATTGTCTTAGTATACCTGATTGTCATACTAGATTAGATTTTCTTACCTTCCTATTGAATTAAATTATCGTAATTGAATGTCGAATTTTTTTAACGGATTAGATTTTCATACTTGAGTGCAAACTAGATTTTCATACTCGATTTTCGAAATGGATTGTAAAATTAGATTGTCGTATAATACTTGATTTTCAAACTAGCTTATCTGATTAAATTGTCGAACATGAGTGTGACTCTAGGTTTTTATTTATAATAATATCAATTGTAATCAATTGTATTTTAAAAATAAATAAGATATATTTTTAATTAAAATATTATAATATCGTCCATTCAATTTTAATTTAAAATATTTAGTTCAAAAGTAATTTTTATAGACATTTAACTAATATATTATTATAAAACGAAATTGCATTGCTTAGAATATAAACAAGTTATACATATAAGCGATTGTTTAATTACCCACTTCTATAATAATAAAGGTGCATCCATTTGATAAAATATATTTAAATTTTTTTAAATTTAAATAAAATATATTTAAATTTTTTTTAATTAATTTTTTAAATTTAAAATATATATTTTTTTAAATTCCAAAGATACTAAACTCGATTGAGCCATGTGACCGGCTCGACTCGTTAGAGCCGTTCACTAACCCGGTCCGGCTCGAAAAATCGGCTCGTTTTATATCACATCTTCAAAGGGACATTAGAGCCATATATGGTTATAAGCGAAAACTTCATCTAAGTTCCTGGGTGAGATAAAAGGACTTCACTAAGATAACATAAAAATAACAATAACAATAACACATAACACATAACATATGCTCGTGGTACTGTGAGATACTCAACCTAAAGATTATATCTATAGAGAGCTATAGATCTATGACAAATACCTTCATATCAGCATCAACAATTATATACCGAATCAGTAGTACCTATAGTCTATATATATATTAATGAGAAATAAGCAGTATTGTATATATATAGAATATTCTAGATGCATTCTAGATAGAAATACGGATTTCTTTTGTTCTATTGGTTATTAATGCCCCTTGCTCTCTATAACAATACGCATACGATAGATCTTGCGAAGTAAACAGCTTTATATTTATTATCAAACTCAGTAATCTCAGTACACGCATCTTCTGCTAATACCTGCACGCACGTATACATATTGTACATAATGTATACACATTACATGTATATTATACGTATACGTGTAAGTAATCAGTCTATTCCGTATTTTATCTACTTTTTCTTTACAATTAATTGCATATAATCAAACGTTTCACGTAAATTATTTTCCATTAGTAGATTGCTATTTTATTTGTATTATTATTGTCTGCACGCACGAGAGCCGGAGCGACACGAACCTTCTTTTAGTGCTAATAATTAATCAGCATCATCATCATCATCATCGTCATCGTCATCAGTATCATCAGCATCATCAGTATAATTGTAATAATATACAATAGATATATCATCTATGATATGAATTCGCCGATCATTCACAATAGCGTCATCAATTCAGCGCCATTGTTATACCGGAGACATATCGCTCACCACACAATAGTATCAGTACTTATTCACCCCGTCACCGTCATCTCTATTGTTCGCACCTATTGTTCTTTTC
This sequence comes from Osedax fenrisi, assembly GCA_964019155.1. Lineage (NCBI taxonomy): Eukaryota > Metazoa > Annelida > Polychaeta > Sabellida > Siboglinidae > Osedax > Osedax fenrisi. Next base: position 101,801,887 of record OZ025241.1, on the reverse strand, counting down.
GCTGACGCGAAAAATAGAGATAGAGAGGAAGTGACGAGAGTGTGTGAGAAATATAGAGATATGTGAGAGAGAGTTTGAGGGATATAGAGATAATGAGATAGAAAGAGAGTGTGAGGTTGTTATAGATAGAGACATAGAGATATAGATAGTAAGATAGAGAGTATTTGAGAGATATTCAAAAAGAGTATGTAAGAGAGATCGTTGTAGAGAGAGAGTGAAATAGATGATCAGATATAGTGAGAGAGATATGTTGAGATAACATTAAAGAGAGAGTGAGCGAGAGATAGATAAAGGGTTATATTATTCACGTTCATGTTATCATATTATTACTGTTTTCGCAGTATAGTTATATATATATATATATATATTATGTTATCATATGATTATTCATATTTTCACAACATTAGTGCTGACTCATAAGACGTTTATGCTGTATAATAATAATTATATTTAAATATTTCTGAATATTATATATATATATATATATATATATATATAGGTTATAATGAGTGTATTTATAATACGTATACGCATTGTAATGCTGTATACAATGCGACAAAGTTCGTGCTACTAGAAGTTGCACCTAACTATTAGTCATTATTATGATATTCCGCGATAATATTATTATAAGTACAAAATAAGTAGGGTCATCATAAGTAGGTCACTAGGTCATTAGGTCATTAGGTGAACGCGTGTGTTATACACGCCTAATTCAATTATAAATTATTTCTAAATAAAGACTTACAACATTCTTTATATGAGTAAAATACATACGAACTAAATACTGCAATATGATATGCATTGATATATATATATATATATATATATATATATATATATATGTGTGTGTGTGTATTGATGATGCGTATACTATATATAATTAGTATATATAATAAGTATACTATATATAATTATAATTACGATCGATTAGTCAGGAAATAATACAAGTTGTGATATTTCAATATTGCCTTCTAATATAAGTTTAGAAACGACAACCGAGTTATAAGCAGTGTAATAAACATAATAATGTGTTATTAATAAACACATCTGTAGAACTGTACACTCACACCAATGCCCATATACATACAGTATTCTGTATAATTATTGTCCTCCTAATCTACTCATACAATCGGATACAATCTGTATATATATACTTATTCATAATACAATTATATATTGGTATACTATTATACGAGATTATGGGTTAATTTAATATTACAACATTTATGGGTCACCATCAATTAGGGGTCATCTATTGGTTAAATTCAAGAAGAAGTTAGAACTTTTTTTGTTGACGATTTAATTCATGTATACATTTATTTATTTTTTTTATATATTCTCAACACTTGTGAGATTTTAGAATATAACGAGTGTATAACTAAATGATTTACTTACTTACTTACTTATTTACCTACTAATTTGTAAATCAAAAATAATTTAATAAAACGATTACAATAGTTTGATTTTATAATTTGTGACATACATATGTTTAACATACATTTAGAATATATAAGATATTTTATGCAGTATATGCATATATATACATATATATATATATATATATATATATATATATATATATATATAAGTAATTTTATGCAGTATATAACTCAGTTATATTAGTCCACATAACGTATTATGTATCGATGTATACATATAACGTGTGAGAATGTGTGAGACAATTCGGAATCTTAATTAGTGACGCAATTCGTTTGCCTCTGACTCATTCCTAAGCTCCAATATAGGTCACGCGATATAGGTCACGCGATATAGGTCATGCAGTGGAATAACCGAGCGCAACAACCTCTGGAGTATATCAGCCGTAAGATATGCGCATACGCGTGTATGAATGTGTGAATTCATGTTATATTTCACATGGATTGTTCACATTGCTCTGGCGTGTGTGTGTTAATGCGTATGTTAATGCGTGTGTTAATGCGTATGAATTAGTCTATATCTGTGTGTTTACTCGTGTTTGCCCTACCCTACCCTACCCTACCCTACCCTACCCTACCCTACCCTACCCTACCCTACCCTACCCTGCTCGTGTGTACAATTCATGACTAATCTTTAAGAATGCTACTTTCACATGTATTGCACACACACACGCGCGCGCACACACGCATACACACATACACACAATGTGCATTACACATTCACATGCACATATCGCTATTCAGCAATATTGTTATTACTGCATGCTAACACAATTGTAGAGTGTAAATAGAGAATACGTGCTTTGTAATAAAGCATGTCTTCGCCAAGTCAATATTATTGTTTAAATAATTAGTAAGGTAGTACCAAAGAGCTTTGGTATTACATGGTTGTTATATAGTATCCTGGTTGTTATATAGTATCATGGTTGTTATATAGTATCCTATCATATATTCGCATACGTACACACTCACACACACACACACACACACACACATATATATATATATATATATATATATATACATCTTTAAATGAATTTAGATTTATTTTATGTGCTATATATAAGATAAAAAAATTAAATAAACATACACTATTCTATAGAATGATTGATTGATTATTATATTCGGGTAAAACCCGTGAAATAAAGATAAATAGATATATTAATAGGTTTATCATAGACATAGCATATTATGAGAGTAAACAAAACGCTTATTATTGAAATAATAAATCACCGACTAAGGTAAATAATATATACTATGTCCGACATATTATTTAATTATAATAAATGTTTAACTGTATACAATTATATATATATATATATATATATATATATATATATATATATATACTTATGTGTACTAGTTTGATTTATTTTAAAATGTATAAAATATAATTATATATTGAACAAAATCACAAGCATTAGTCATATAGGCGTATAGGTCTACATCTATATTGTTTACATTCCTATATTCAATGATGCGCTTTTTCCTATAATAGGACTTTATTTATGACTATGACGGTGATGACGATGCGCATGACATAAAACATGCAACGTATGCACGTATCTTGGCAGTGTCCCCGACATGGCTATAGCCATCTATAGAGCTATATAGCTCTATATCGCTATATCTCTATATCTCTATAGTTATATAGAGTTCGAGCTATGCCAACACCGTACACTATATGTATATAGGGTGCAGTGTAAATAATGTGTAGAGTATGCGGTGCATACGGTTCAAGTACATTGTAGTTGTAGTTTATACAGTCTATGTATTGAGCAAGTATATAGTGTATATATAGTGTATATATAATGTATATAGTATATACATTACATCAGTATCATCAGTAAAACTTGTAATGATGTTTACTAATGATAACGTGGTAATCACGTGTAATTGAACTGCGAACGATACACACATATATATATATATATATATATATATATATAATACACTTTAGTAAAGTGACTTTAAATACATGTATATTATTTTAAATTAAATAATAATAATAATAATAATAATAATAATAATAATAATAATAATAATAATAATAATAATAATAATAATAATAATAATAATAATAATAATAATAATAATAATAATAATAATAATAATAATAATAATAATAATAATAATAATAATAATAATAATAATAATAATAATAATAATAAGTATTTATCATAATATGTTCGTGATTATAATAAATGTGAATACAAACATTCGTATCTTACTACTTTTATGGGTCTTCAAAAAATACCCTTATTATAACCTTATCGTATCTATCATGATCCCTTATCTTATCTATCATTATCCCTTATCTTATCTATCATGATCCCTTATCTTATCTATCATAATTCCTTATAAGGATATATATTATACGAATCATATATAGCGTATCTATCATGATTCCTTATAAGGATATATATTATACGAATCATATATAGCGTATCTATCAGTTCGTGATTATAATAAATGTGAATACAAACATTCGTATCTTACTACTTTTATGGGTCTTCAAAAAATACCCTTATTATAACCTTATCGTATCTATCATGATCCCTTATCTTATCTATCATTATCCCTTATCTTATCTATCATGATCCCTTATCTTATCTATCATGATTCCTTATAAGGATATATATTATACGAATCATATATAGCGTATCTATCAGTGCCGGTTGATAGTATACTTAATAGTTGATGCATACATAATACTGATGAAGAATATAGCACATACATGTAGTTAAATACCGTCTGATATTATACGACATCGTGATTTGGTAATATAATGTTCTAATATATATATACTTGCTCCAATATTATTATCAATTTATCTATTAACTTAATTGAAATTTTCCACCAGTTTCCTGATATTAATTATCATCCTTATGCGGATGATTTACATGATTATTTCAAATTCATATAGAACTGCCTTTACATGCTCTTCTGATACTTATTCTTTGTTGAATTGTACCTTAAATAATTTATTTCGATAAAATAATCTGATATATATAAAACTGAATCAATATCGTTTTATTTCTATTTTCCCTCCTGTTAGAAATCTAGGTCTTATTTGTGATAGTATGCTGTGACATACATATCTCAAGTGTATGTTGACCTCATTCTTCAATATTCATAATATAAAACAATTTGAAATGTTGTACCTGATAATATCTTTGTAAGCCCCTCATCGCATCTACAGTCCTATATACTAGTATGGAGTACTGTAATTCTGTATACCTCCGACTTCCTTAATGCTACCTATATTCTATCAATTGCATACATAGAGTTGTACGTTAATCATAACGCTTATTCACTCGTATATAATTATGCGAATACTTTAATAAATGATATGCTTTAAAATGGTTATTTGTTAAACAGCGATCAATATATAAAATGATTCTGATTATTTATAAATTCCTTTATATATATATGCATTTATAAGTATATGCATTTATAGGTATATATATATATATATATAGGCTATCTATATATATAGACCTTGAGTATATTTAAAATATTTTCCGACATATATTACTAATGTATTAAAATTAGTAACCAGGATGGAGTCAGAAAAGCAAGATCATATATGCTAGCAAAATACTCTTATCACAAGTTCAGGCTGGCTAAATATGGCAACAGATCTTTTCGGTACTCGGAAGATTCGCTATGGATTGGTCTAACTCTATATCTAAGACTTGTACCACCCATGGAAAACTTAAGAAATAAACACAACTATTATATTATTGCAATAAAAATAACCATGGTTATTCTTAATATTCGTATATTTGCTTTTCTTCTCGTTTACTAATCTTACATTTCTACTATTTTCTACAAATATATTATTACTTATATATTATTGTATCACTCATTTATTTATGTATTATTATGTTTGCTAAAACACAAATTAGTACAATCTTTGTTATATTAGTGTATACATAAATCATCTATCTATTTATCTATATATATATATATATATATATATATATATATATATATATATATAAATATATATATATATTTGTGTATATACATGTGTAAGTGTGTATGCGTGTGTGTATCTGTATTTATATGTACTTTAGTACATATCCCTTATCTACAGCTTTTCTACGTAATCTATTCCACGTGTATACATTACACATACACACACACACATACGTCCGCCGTACACTCTCCCCGAGGTGTGCATCGCTACGACTTCATGTACACTCGTTATAACAACGAAAAAACCACCTCTATATAGATAATAATTAAAAAACGAGCGAACACTTCGACTAGCCTGTAATTCGTGTCGGCGACGGCGGCGATGACATCCTACGTAATAGATAACGCGTAATCTGCGTGCGCATTGTGTACGGGCTATTACGTCACACGTCGTGCACTCATCGATTATAGATATGAGTCACTGAATGAGATGTTAACGCGTGATTAGGCGAGACCCGGCGCGGCTAAACGGCGGCACCGAAGGATTAACCGCAGACGGGCGGGTGTGTGAGTTCTGCACCGAGACCGGGCCGCAGAGATATCGTGTTCCTTCGTTTTTATATCCTCCGGTATTCCACTGAACTGACATCAACGGAAAGGTGCCAGTATACGCGGAGTGTACTTAGATCCGAATATCTAATTACCATTCCATATTACTACTACTACTACTACTACTACTACTACTATAGTATTAATCTGCCTCGCCTACACTCTCACCTACCCAACTGCCAACGTATTCACTTACACTTATTTCAGTGTACTTGTGGGAGTGTATAGATGAACGAAGTAAATAAAATCATATATGATATATATATATATATATATATATATATATATATATATATATATTATAGTATATAACAATATTTTATTAATGATGCTTCGTAAAATCTTTGATATATAGATATGTGTGTGTATTTACCTAGTACTAAGCCATAGTTACCTATAGGCAGTGCTAAACTATACAGTGCATCAATTATTTATGAGATAGAATTGTACATCTTATATATGTGTATACGTTTGCGTATATTTGAGTGCAAGAACCGCATCATATTCACAGAACTGGACCGAACATGTATGCACTTAATTGACATCAGAAACGTATCTCCAATAAAGGGTATTGCACCCAGCGTATACGCTCTAGCGCGCGATGTCGACATCATATAATGATCCTTAATAAGAGTGTCCATTGCAAGAACTTCTTCCTCGTATCCACAATGGTTCGAGTGTAAAGTCAATAGCTAAACATGACCGGTTTATTACTGCGCATGTATACATGCTATATTGTACGGGTACTCTTGTTACCCGTGAGTCAAGGGCCATGACTCATGATTAGCTGACATGGCCCATGAGTGATGGGCCATGATATCTAATCATGCTAGCCTCTCTACTATATTATAGTGCAGCTAGTATGCGACACAGCGTGCTAGCCTCTCTACTAGTAATCATAGCATGCGGCACATGCATGTTATGTAATGTATCGTCCATGCAAGCATATCTAATGGTCTAGCTCGCATGAGTTCTATATCGGATCAAGGGTCAATGTGTACTATACTTTCATGTTCACGTTACCCATGACAATTATGGAAACCTTCAATTTATTAATTAACTTATAGTTTATTATTAACTATTTAACTATATATATAGTTATTATTTTATATCATCATTTAACTACCGGAAGTGTCATTATCACGTGATTGTTATAGTTACCCACGATTATGTATGCTGTCATATACATAATAGTATATATATATATATATATATATATAATAATAATCTTATAATAAGCATTTACTGAATGTGTATTATATGAATGTTATTTAGTTAGACATATACGTATATCATTAGCTCATAAGTTACGTCATAACATGTATATTGCGACCTAAATAAGTAGACCAACATTACTACTTAAACCGCTGGTATGACATAACCATCATGTTACGCAACACCGGATCACCGTTACGTAATCGCGGTGATGCAATGATTACTAGTTACGGTGACGCAACATTAGTAAGGATTAGTAAGCATCCATTAATGACGTAATTACGTGCGCTTAGTACACGCTTGCGCGAACTTATTACATAATAGAGCATGGTATATGATAGTGATCTAAATGATGTAGTCTCAGTCTCAGTTACATAAAGTATCAACTCGGCTCGGGCTCGTTTGTTAGAGTCTCGGCTAGTCTCGGCTCGGCTCGGCTCGGGCTCGTTTTTTTCTTCCGAAAGTTAAAGCCTCGCTCGACATCAAAATCTCGTCATCATCATTACATCACTAGTACATGCGTTTCGTAACATGCAATGTACAATGTACAATGTACATTGTACATAGTACATTGTACAATGTACATATTAAAAAGATGTACTGGTCTTAACGTGAGAACATAAATAGTATAATAATACTATATGATAATAATAATAATACGCATTCGATTACGATGATTATATGTGTGTGTGTGCGCGTGTGTGTGTGTGTGTGCGCGTGTGGGTGTGTGTGTTAGTGTGTGTGAGAGTGTGTGTGTGCGGATGTCACGTGATTATATAATAGCACGTGACCCGCCTGAACACGTTACCTCGCTACTATATAATTATCACGTGTTAGTAGTCGAGGTAGTAATGGACGGACAGTCGCACACACACATTCACAGGTCTTTCCACTACTATTAATACTATTGTGTATTATGTAATCGAACATAATGGAGCCGATAAATAGTTTCATCACACACACACACAAACACACACACACACATATATATATATATATATATATTAATTATAAATAAAATTGATATTTATACTCAATATTTAATATATTTTGGTAAATACTATAGTGATATCTTCAAATGTTATATAAATAAACCTACATGATATATGCTACATATAGAACATGAACTAAAGAAACTCATAATTGCAATATATAATTGTATTTAGATGTTAAAGATTGTAATTATGAATATATTCGTTATATTTGTATTATAATAACCACCATATAGTTGCCTATACGATCTTCTATAATCACCGACTGTGAATAGATCATTTCAGTTTCGATCACGTGTAATAAACAGTGTATCTTCTAACTTCCCCATCACCGGATGTATATACGTATATATCTAGGTATTATATATTCTGAAAATATTGATGCCCACAAAACTAATGATGTTTGATTATATACCACGTGATGTTTGATTAGCTACCACGTGACTTTTAAATTTATGTATCTCAATTAATATCGTCGTATTCCACTAAATTCTAATAACATGCAAGTAGCTAACCATGGTTAGGCATTCGTATTATAACAAAATCACTTTAATTGTTAATAAGATTTACGATAACATTGATTTTCACTATTTATATATTATTTTAATATTTACGATTTACTAGTTTTATGTATACACTGTACTATACTATAAAGTACTGTAGTACCATGTGTACTATACTATACTATACCTCTACTATACTATACCTCTACTTCGTAGGTCCTACCTTTCATTGAGTAATTAACATTTCCCAGACACATAGTTATTCTACAGATATCCTAGAAACAGATAGTCACGTGACTTTGTAATATCAACATATAGTCACGTGACTGTATCATAGCAACATATAGTCACGTGACTGTACACTAGCAACATATAGTCACGTGACTGTACACTAGCAACATATAGTCACGTGACTGTACACTATAATATTCACTCGCTTCAAAGACTTATAAGCTTCATGTTCATCGAGCAACGAAAGTACTTCGAAAGTAACATTAACATTATTTTCAACATTTACCTTTCGCCAAATCATGAACAAGTTTTGATCGTAACCCCGGTAAGACATTTCTCACGAACCTATTCTCATAAAGGTAGTTATCCTTACTACTGATTTCTGTTAATCATGTGATCTATTTCATAACAATCTATATATTAACCTATTGAACTTTAACCCTACAGAATGACCTACTATAAAATGTTGAATAAAATATCGACACGATCGTAACTATATAATCACAGGCTATAAGTGTACAATGATTGTACAGTGTATGTACAGTGTATGTACAGTGTATGTACAATGTACAATGTATGTACAGTGTATGTACAGTGTATGTCAATGTATGTACAGTGTATGAACAGTGTATGTACAATGTACAATGTATGTACAGTGTATGTGCATTGTATGTACATTGTAATCGTATTAGTGTTACTTTCATTGGGTATCATCATATTGACTCTAATTCAACTTTTAATACCATACTTCCATTCTCTCGGATATAACGAAATATTCTCGTTACCGGGGTTTCTAAATACTCCTACGACGTACTGTTTGCATTCTTATCGTGTTATCTAATGTATTCTATTACTTATTATAGTACATCTACTATAGTACATCTACAACCGATGTATTGTATCTATACAATATGCATGACATCTATACCCTGGTACACCTAATGTATAATATATCTTCTATATATAAATAGGTCTCCTATATCTCCTATATATAAATACTTATTATTATAATTATGACCATAACTCTAATAGATGTAGGCTGCATGTCTATACCAAAGTTACAGTTGTTATATTGTTATAAATAGTATATTAGTACTATTAGAATTATTATTGATTACATTATTAACCTTACTACTGGTTTAGATTCGATGCCAATTCTCGTGCATTCGCTACTTTTTATAATAATCATTAATAACTTCATATTCATCATCATCATCATCATCGTCGTCATCATCATTATCATATTCTGCATTATCAATATAACCACCATCATCATTATCGTCATTATCATCAGCATTATCATAATAATACTTATCATCATCAGCATTATCATCATCATATTCATTATACTTATTATCATCGGCATACCCATTGTCATTATCATAACTAGCATCATCATCAGAATTATCATAGTCATACTTATCAGCATTATTAATGTTATATTTATTATAATTATAATTATTATTATTAGCATATATATATTTTAGTTTTTTTTATAAAATAATGGTATTGATTTAAATAATTTATGTAATTCACTTAGGGTGATAACTTATATAAAATAGAGAATGATAATTATTATAAATAGTTAATGTTATCTGTATATAATTATGTTACTTGGCATATATAGTTATAACTAAGAAAATTATGTATGTTGTTCTATTAAACTATACATATAGTAATCTAATATTTAATAACATAGACATATATATTATATTGTCCTTTAATAATGTTATACGTTATACTGTATATATATATATATATATATATATATATATATATATATAAGCGTATACGTTTAATAACATTATAGTATAGATTGTTTCTTATAAATGTAACGTTTGTTATCATAGTTAATTATATTTCATTAATTGAAAACTAGTTCACGTATAAATAGGTACCATATATTTAAATATAGATAATCTATAAATGCACCTATTTATATATATATATATATATATATATACACTTATCTAATCTACGCATTCACAGATAATTAACATTTTTATATATGGTATTACCTATGATCGGGTAAAACCCAAATACTCAGACATCAATAACTTCATATGATTTATATAAATAGTTATTGATATATATATATATATAGAAATGCGATTAAAAACACTAATATTTACCTACTATAAAAACGAACGTTACGGACGTGATATATCGGTTATGCATACACACACACGCATACACACACATACATACGTGCTATAGCAACAGTATACATAGCCTGGCTGTATACCTGACCACTTTCTAATAATACTGGTGTACGGTGCTTCCCGGTACCGTACACGGGTGATAGTGTACGCACACATACATGCGCACACACACGCGCACACACACGTGCGTTTTCTGATGTTACTTCGAAAACAGGTGTTCGATTCACTTTACCACCACCATCACCACCATCACCACCAGTGGTCCACCACTACTACCGTTACTACTACACCAACCACTACTACCACTACCACCACCACTACTACTACCAGCATTACCGTCATATTCACCACCACACCTATTGCGTAACATTAACAGTGATACTCGTTACGTAATCTAGTGTAAACTATTATGGTTATATCAGGGTTAGAGGGGTAATGTAGGTAGCGATGACATATTGGTTGTTTGGGAAGGGAAGGGTATTCATGATATTCAATATATATATATATATACATATACATATATATATATATATATATATATATATATATATATATATATATGTATATATATACATATATAGTATAGCCTCGTTAACTGTATACGGTATTTATTCTAAATATACAATAATTAAACTTAATAAACGTATGCTATTTAGAGAGAACTTCATTTTATAAAAATATATTTTTTTCTCTTATTTGTAATATTTTTTTAAATATCCGACTTTCTCGCAAACGTAAGATGAACGTCGTAAGTCAATCTTGCCACGTGATCCTGATGTATATTAATGATAACCGTCAACTTTCGATGCCTATGATCTAATAATATATTACGCAAGGCATAGAAATGATCCAGATACGTTGACGCTATCGTTCTGTTTCGTAATATCGATTAATAAGCGCGAGGAATGTGGCTAGGTTACACCCGCTCAGAGGTTATGCAACATGATTACTCAATCAGCGCCCATAACAATAGCCCTTAACAATAGCCATTAATAACAATATCATTAGCGATCCTGCGTAATGGCATTACAATGAAGGAGAACACCTTTACACGAACATAAGCATAACAAGTGGAGTCGTAATTATTCACTAATGTAAATATTGTAGGCAATACGTGCATTTTCGTATATAGACGCATATATAGACGCATATATAAGTATATATATATATATATATATATATATATATATATATACATATATATATATATATATATGTATACCTATTTAAACGTGTATAAACAAGTGTACGTTATGCAATCTTATCACGTAATATAATACACAAGAATGCCTGTATTGTTACACATAATTCTAGTGCGTATACGCGTATACATACACGTGTATAATGACTACGCGAACACAAGGTGTGTAATGGTTAATAAATGGTTAATAAATGGTTAATAATATAATATAGTTATAAATTGAGTACTTTTAAATACATTAAATAGCATAAATTAATAACTTAACAAAATTGAGAAAAAAATCAAAAAAAAATATTTTAAATTGAACAAAAAAAGAAAACTAAACCCGACATGTAAAAACTAAAAACATATCTGAAAGGAGCGTTAAAAATCTATCTAGAAAAATATATGACATATGTATTCTATAATTGTTGTTATTAAATATTGACCTATTAATTTTTTTTGAAAATAATCAAATATTGTTGGGGTACATAGTTTAAAAATCATTTTTGTATACAACTTGTAAACATATTTTATAATATTTTAAATGTATAATGTATACTTGAATATATATATAAAATAAATTCAGGCATATTTATATGATTTTATAAAATATTTTACTAATAATTAAGGTTTTAAAAATTATAAAAATATTTTTTTCTAGAAATCTCACTTTTTGGAAAATATTTGAAAGGTGAATAAAAAAAAACTAGACGTGACAGGTTTTCACATTTGAGATCAGTGTCAAAAATAAGTCTAGAATCAATTGACAGAATGTCATCCTATTGAAAAAAGTTAAAAAATGCAGGCCAGTGTAATTAATCATTATATAATAATTAATTCGTATACCTTATACAATATTTTATTCAACAGCTATTCTATATCCAATTAATTATAATACAAAAACATACTCCTATATTGGTGGTATATACCATGGTATTCAAGAAAGTAGACCAATGTTCTTAATAAGTGTTATAGTATCCGAATAAGATAGTAACTATGGAATATTCTATAATATAGACTGTGATAATCGTACGATGTTTTATTATCACACGTTCATTACTTAACTTTAAAAATAACAAAATATAAATATATTCTATATGTCTAACGGTTTTAAAGAAAGTTCCTCTTTAATATGAATATGATAATTTATATATGTAATATTATTGATCATATAAAATAGTGAAATGTAAAATGATAGTAAAATGATAATAAAATACGTGTTTGATTGATTGATAATTTATTTAAGAAAATACATAGCCGAACATATAATCGAAAGTATAAAGTATAAATATTTGCTAACGATAACATACTTTATAGAAATAATCAAAGAATAATTCGAAATTAAAAAATTAAAGAAATTAAAACGTTTTACAGTTACCGTAAAAATAAACGAAAAACAATCGAAAGTAGAAATAAATCATATAGTAAAAATAAACGAAAAATGATCAAAATAGAAATAAAAGATAGCGTAAAAATAATTGAAAATAGAAATAAAATACATTATTTTGTAAGTGGCATCGAAATATTCAATTTCTACTTTAACTTTGTAGAATTCTTCTTATCTTTGTACCCTGTTTTAGTAATAAATTATTAGTTATATAGTTTAATATTTAAATGTCAAATTTTAAATATATTATAAAGATACATAACATGACATAACAATACAGAACATGTTAAAAATAAATTAAACCAATACTAGAATGAAACAAATACTAGAATGAAACAAACAAATAATGTAATACTTACCAAAATCTGTAATAATAGTAGGTAGTACTTTATTAATTTTATATTTTAATTGTATAATAAATTTGAAACATATATATATATATATATATATATATATATATAAACAGAACACGTTACAAATACAATAAACCAATATACCTATACAAAAACAGTTAATAACAAAACCTACTAATAATATTACGAAACAAACAATATAATACTTATCACTATTATCTGAAATAATAGAATATTATTAATTTTATATTATAGTATATTTGAAATATAGATATAAAAAATCCAAATGTTCTATAACAAAAATAAATTTATAACAAAATATAATACAGAACAAACAAAAATAAAATAATACTTCCCACTTTATCTGTAATAATAATGAATTATTAATTTTATATTATAATATATTTGAAATATAGATATAAAAACCCAAATTTTCTATAACAAAAACACATTAAAAAAAACCCGAAGAGATAATGCAATAATTAATATACAAAATGAAACATTAATCACTATAAAATTATAAATTTCTGTTAAAAAAGTTGTTGTCAAAACAGATTTGGTTTATTTTATTTTTAAAAGATGAAACAGAAACAGATTGTGATGATTCCCGTGTTGTCGGTGATAATCTATTATGTAAGATTATCACTATTGTTGATAGGCATTATATACGCGATATATACAAGTATCAAGCATTTCACATTAAATATAGAATGAGTTGGATACTAAATGTATTCATTTATTGTAAGTATATTACTATAGAAATAATTCTGAATAAGTATAATAAAATGGATGGAGAGAAAATAGTTTATATAACTTGTAGAATAATCCTATAGGATACTATAGTACAACATTAAATGTAGAAATATACAAATTAATCAATAAAGTAGATTTAAATAAAAAACGTTAATAAAATAATAGTAAAGATAACATATATAGAAATAGATATAGATATATGTATATATAGATATAAAATAATATATATATATATATATATATATATATATATATATATTATATATATAAATGTTTATATGTATTTATATATATAAGCTTGGTATAAATAAGCGAGGTAATATGTTATCGATCTACCTTAGAATCTAAATATAGAAATACCTTTATTACCAATGTTTAATTATAAATAAATATAATCTCTACGAATTACATAATACATATTTATATATATATATCACAAAAATGATAAATTAATTAATTATTAGAATACGTCAGCTATTTATGAATACATCATTATAAATAGTTTTATAAATGATAACGAATGACGTATTAATATATTATATTTAATAATAGATAACTAATAAATATATATCTTTATTTATATTTAACTTTATAAAGTCGACTACATCACGTACATATAGAATGTGGAATTACTGATTAGGTGCTAACTGCGGAAAACCCTTAAAATCCTTAAAGTCTTATTGTATAGTGGTCGTAAATCTTCGGGTATAACTGTATTATATATAACTGCTGTATTCATGCGGTAGTAAATTAGCACGTGAGTCAGTTAAATTAAATAATTTCATCATATCCTATTAATAATATATAACTATTTATAATTATATATATATTTATATATATATATATATATATATATATATTTATATATATATATATATATATATATATTTATATATATATATATATATATATATATATATATATATATATATATATATATATATATATATATATATATATATATATATATATATATATAGGTAAGGTAAGGTAATTTAATAATTTATTTATAAACTCGTTATATTTAAAATCTCACAGGTGTTGAGAATATATAACAAAAAAATATAAATTAATTAAATGTCAACAGAAAACGAAGTAACTTCTTCTTGAATTCATGATGACTCCTAATGCTGCGTAATGACTTGGGAAGAGAGTTACACAAGGTAGCAGCAGCCGAAACGAAAGATATTTTCTCAATTCTCATAATATGTATGTTATATATCTTATACACATATAGATTACCTATGTAGTCATTACATAGTAACCAGAAGATATAGGTAAGTTCCTTGAAGAGAGGTAAGGACTCCACCGCAATAACAATAACAATAACAATAGCTATTAATAGTCTTACATTAACATTGCTCGGCTTTCTCTGCTGACTATAACTAGACCGCTTTCACACAACAAAGCGCGTGCATTTATACCGCTTAATAATTGTCTTAATTGTAACATATTTATATATGGCATGATGATATAACACATGATAATAGTGATGATGCATTTCCTATAGAACACGCGTCCATCTATTATGTACTGTCTATAGACAGTATATAGGGTGTATTAGATCATTTGAATTAGAGGTGTTTGCGTGTCTCAAACTCTAAAACACCCATAGGTGGGGTGTTTTAATATTTAAACACCCCAGAAAAATAAATTCGTTGTAAAATAGGCTAATATTTTGTTCTGTATACAGTAGAGGATGTATTGCTGCTGGATGATACTACAATAAAGAATATGGTTATATCACCCGATATGTATAGCGGGTTTATATAACTGATACGTTATAACACTATACAAAGAGTATTAAGGAGGGGTGAGGGTGAGTTATTAATATAAATGTAGGTGGACCTTCTTTGTATATGGTATTAGTTATGATTTACTAACTAAACTATTTATTTCTAGTCACTAGCACTTCAGTGCACATATAAATACGACCATGGATATATAAATACGATTTGATAACGTTTTACAAGTTTATCAAGAATTCAAATACATACAGACATGTCTGTATGTATGTCCTGCAGGATATCATGAAATACGGTATGTGTGTTCACGATTATTTAAATAACACGTATTCATATGTATTACTTACATTATATACAATGTAATTACAATTATTATTAATACTATAGTATGTATCCATAATGTATATTACATTAGTGTGTATTAGTGTACGTCATCAATAGTATACTATCAATAGCATATATGCTATTTCATCGGTGTTGTGTCATTATCTATATATCTATAATGCGATTTAGTATTTATATTTTAAATAATATTATCATACATATAGAGTTATAACATAATAAATTATTTTTAAGGAAAATATTTTACCGCGATATTTTCATATAATAATCTAGACCAGTGTTCAAGGTATTATACTATTAATAGTATGCATATTATTACATGCAATAATATGCATATATATATATATATATATATATATATATATATATATATATATATACTATATAAGTAATAATACATATATGTATATATATAACACAATGATTTATATATAACTCATTGAGTTTTTAAATTTACGTATTTCAACTTTTTACTTTTGATTACATACTTAAATAACAAAATCAATAAATCAACAATTATACTAATAATAATACTATTAATCTTAAATAGAACAATGACCCCATATCTAAGTTTGTTTTATACTTAAAATAATTAACTTAGTGATAATATTATTAATACTATAATATATATATATATATATATATATATATATATACAATATACGTATTACATGATTTGTGTTAACCAGTAGAATATCCACGATAGGTAATATTATCTATTAGATCGGGGTAACTACATATCTATATGTAGAGTACTCTTAACCTATATATAGGTATTTCTTGAATTATCGTGTTTGTATCAACATCTGAAATCAAATAAATTAATAATGAAACCATAAGTTTGTGTTACTATTTCTATTGTATTTTACGATTCCATTAATTATTTAAAATATATTTATAACACGTCCATTGTATAAATTACTTTATTAAACCAAATAATTATATTGGATTATATCTATTACTATAGTATATATATATATATATATATATATATATATATATCAGCGAGTATTTGCGTAGACATATGAATGAATGAATGAATGAATGAATTCAGTTTATAGACAAAGTATAAGGAGGATCAGTGAAAGCGATTAGCTTTATTGATTCGAAACCTCCTAACAGTATGTGCAATGTCAAATCATCATTTCCATTCAAATAAAATAATAAAATAGAAATAATGATAAACATAATAATAAAATCATATTAATATAAAAAAACAATGAAATGATTAAATAAAAGGTTAATCACATACGAAAATAAAAAAATTTAAAATTAGAAACAAAGATAAAATATAAAATTACAATAATAAAGGAGATATAAATAAAGTTGATACAGATTATAAAAATAAAAGTTGTGATTCGTGAATAGGCATTCAAAGTTAAATTTTAAAGAAAGAAAAAATTAAATAATTTGTACTATCAATATGACATATAATTTAATACTGTTTAAATAAAAACTAAAATTAAAACTGTTAAAGAAATAATTGATTATTATATAATAAGCATAAAAATGTAATAGGTTAATATCGCGAAAGTGTAATATGAAAAAAAAGAAAAATGAAGATAAAATAATATACAATAAATTAAATAATTTTTTTAGATTTTGTTTTAATACTGTAATGTAAACATGTTTATAATTTTAATACTGATTTTTTTTAAAGATTATAATACTTTTATAATTTTTATATTTTTTAATACTGTTTAATTTGTAATAGTTTATTTTTAATACTGTTTATAATTTAAATTTTGTAATACTGTTTATAATAAAAATGTGTAAATTGTGTAATACTGTTTATAATAAATATGTGTAATTGTTTTAGAATGATTAAAAAAAAGATGTTAGCCAAAATTATAATAATTAATATTTATAAAAAAATTAACAATACTGTTTAATAAAAAATGATTTTAATACTTTCTTCAGTTTTAAAGTATGAGTAATTGTATTAGTTTTTAAAATATTATTAAACATTATTAAATTATAAAGTTTAGGTCCTTTGAAAAATATTGTATTTTGGAATCTATTGGTTTTAATAAGTGGTAAAATAAATTTGGTTTTATTTCTATTAAATTTAAAATAACCAGTTATATCGTTAACATATTTATTATTTAAAAGATTATATATAATTAAAATATTTATAAAAGTTATAAGATCATCAAGTTTTAAAATGTTACTATTATAAAATAAAATTGATGTATGCGATAATCTTATTAATGGTAATTTATTATTTTTTTTTGTGATAAATTTAATATATTTAAATTAGAATTATAAATATTACCCCATATTTCAATACCATATGTTAAATTAGATAAAAACAAAGAGTTGTATAATATAATCAAATTTTTAATATTTAAATATGATAACCTTTTAATTAAGTATATTATTTTTGAAAGTTTCATATTTAAATTATCAATATGTATATTAAATGATAATTTTGTATCTAAATACAAACCCAAAAATTTATAGTTATCTACAATATCAATTTTTATATTGTCAATTGTTATATCATTAGTCAGTTTAGTATTAAAATATGGAAGTATTTTAGTTTTTTGTATATTAAGTTTTAAATTATTTATATCGAACCAATATTTCAATTTATCCATATATATTTGAAGTAATTTTGTTAGTTCAACATCACTATTAGCGTAAACTGTTAGTGATGTATCGTCAGCATATAAATTTAAATTAATATTATTCACATTTTTAAAAACATTTGGTAGGTCATTTATAAAAATTATAAAAAATAAGGGCCCCAGAACAGAACCTTGAGGAACCCCGTTCTTAACATATTTAGTATTCGATAATGAATTATTTATTTTTGTGGTAAATGTTCTGTTATTTAAATAACTTTTTATTAAATTATATATATTTCCTCTTATTCCATATATTTCAAGTTTTTTTAATAATAATACATGATCAACAACATCGAAAGCTTTTTTCAGATCAAGAAAAATTGTTGCAATTTTTTTATGTTCACTATTTTTTTGTAGAATATAATGCTGAATGTTTAAAAGCGATATCGTTGTATTAGATTTTGGAATAAAACCATATTGATTCTTATTTATTATTTTATGTTTAATTATGAAATTGGATAATCTATTATATATAATTTTTTCAAATATTTTACTAATTTGTGGTAAAAGTGCAATTGGGCGGTAATTAATAATATTTTTATTATCATTAATTTTAAATAGTGGTTTTATAATTGATTTTTTCATATCCGTTGGAAATAGTCCAGTTACAATACTATTATTAAATATATGTTTTATAGGATATAAAATACAATTAATAATCTGTTTTATCAATGACATATCATAATTATTTACATCCATGGATACTTTAGATTTCATGCTATTAGTAACGTTAATTATTTCACTATTGGTAATAGGTATGAAATAAAAACTATATGGATTATATATTAGTAATTTTAAATCATTGTTACTACTATTATGTATTGTATTCACAATATTTTCACCAATATTAGAAAAATAGTTATTAAAATATTCGCATTGATCTTTTTCATTATGTATATATACCATTGTAAATAAATATATTTGGAAAGTTATTATATTTGTTATTAATTAGTTTATTAATTATTTTCCAATTATCACTTTGATTATTTTTAGAAAATAATTCATTATAATATTTATTTTTTTGAAATTTTAAATGTTTGATTAATTTATTTTTTATTTTTTTATATCTCATTAGCGCAATTTGACATTTATGTTTTTTATAAAATGAAAACAGTTTATTCTTTTTTTTAATGGCATTTTTAAGTTTATTTGTAATCCAAGGATTAATATAATCGTTTTTTATATTTGTATGTATTAAAGGACAATGTTTATCCATTAGAATGGATAAACATGTTCATATATTCACATCGGCTGTCGACCATACCTTATAAGGTGTGTCTACATTATGTATACATTATTATTATATAAACTAATTGTTCAACTTGTTATCGTTTACCATCGATGTGCGATTAATCGATCCACGGTATCACTTCATTATAATACACTGTAGCCTACACACAAACACATATATATATATATATATATATATATATATATAATGTACGCATATTTAAATGATAATGTATTGATCGATTCCGAGAAAGTAATGCACACTGTGCGGCGCATTGATAATTAACGATGATCGAACGCTTGCCACACACGCACACTCGCACACTCGCACACACACACACACGCAGACACGTATGCAGACACGTTTGCAGAGACATATCATCGATATAAAGAAAGTGGATAAGCAATTGACGCACGCAATGCATGTAAAAGATAGACACGGGAATGACACTTTTATCGATAAATTTACAAAATGGTATCAGTGATTTTGATTGGATATTAGTCATATTATATATGTCAAATATCAAAACAGTAGTCTTTTCGTCGAAATAGATTTAAGTGACTTCTATCTATATCAATGGATTTAAATTATAAATATCAATAAAATCAATAAAATAGTATTATATCTTCAATTTAAATACACAAAATTACGAGGAATGTTGATATTATGTATTTTAAATATATAATTTTATTTTTAGTATAGATAGTACATTAAAATTGGTAGTGATTATCAATATATATATATGATAAATACATATTATTATAAATAAAAAGTAGTGGGCCAGATAGTGGGTTTCGACTGCAGCGCTCGTAGCGGATAGTGCCATACACTACATTCAATTGCTTATCAACTTTCTTTATATCGATGAGACATACGCACGAACACAGACATACAGACAGATACACACACACACGTGTGTAATTGATATACAAACAATCGGCGTAACACTATGTTCATCGAGTTGGGGGCAGGGCAGGGGGGCAGATGGAGTCAGGCTATTATTAGATATAACAAATGATCTATAGTGTGTGTGTGCGTAGTTTATAATATATATATATATATATATATATATATATATATATATATATATTACTATTTATTAGAAGAGATAAAGTTACGTTTTAAATATACTCCGATTTATAACGAAAATTGTTATATAATATATATATATATATATATATATATATACATACTTACAAGTGTAATTATTTACCGTTATAAATATAATTTATTATCCGGGTTAAAGTTCTAATCGAGTTCACATCGACACTTATCACGTGACAACGGGGCCATTGTCCACCTTTAGTTGTTGCCTAGTCTCCCTTTCGCGTTACGGCGACACCACCACGTGACATGCATACACGTGACTGGTGCGATATACCTCGATACGCCGCCACACACACGTACACGTGTGGCGGTAAGAACGGGGTGTATCGGGTGATGTGCGGTATCGGTATACTCGTGGCGAGTAAACGAGGTATATGCGCCTAAAAGCGCGCACGTACGTGTGCACGATGACGTAACTATTGATTATTAACGCATCGATTACGTAATTAATACCGCGACCACGTGACTTTGATCACGGGTACTGATGATAACACCTATAGGTATGTATACACTGGTACAGCTACGGCTACATTAGGTATATCATCACGTGATCACGATTAACGGTATCACGTGATACACACGATATCGGTGTACCACCCTTTGTGTGTGACCTCGTGTGCGGGGTACACATACTACATAAGATAGTATATACGTGACTATTTAGACCGCGGCGGATGGGGAAATGATATTGAAGTAAAGTTTATGATCACCCGTTGAAAAAAAAAATTTTAAGTATAGTAATAAAAACAAATTAACTATGGAGATTGTATTTAAATTGTAATGGTAAAATATAAGTATTATAAAACTATAAAACAAAAATTAAAATAAATAAATTTAAAATTTGTAACAAAAACTATAGTTTTATGGGGATATGTATATCCTATAGGGATTAGTAAGATAATAAATTGTTCAAGTCTGAAACAATATAAATGAGCATGGCCCAATAAACTATATACCACAACCATAACTACACTTGCTATAATAACATATGTTCAATGTTAATACCCGTGCAAACTAAAAAAAGCCGAGTTATATCCATTAAGTCAAACCCTATCATCGATTGAATAATGCTCATATCATTACTCCAAATTTAAAATAGATAAATTGTAATGAAGCACAATATTAAATGTATATAACCATATTTAATATATGATGTATTCAAGTAACTAAGTATAATGTCATTAATGTATACATTTTACTGTACTCCTAATTTCACATTCAAATGTCATCATTTTTAAATAACATATAAAATAGTAATTGACAGAAAAATAATATAAAATAGTATAAATATAAAATATATTATAAATGCAAATATATATATATATATATATATATATATATGCAGCGTGTGTGTAGGTGTTGCGATAGCTTGATACAGTGTGGTGTTAAGTCATAAAGGACTGACTTGAATCTCCCTACGATTTCCGAGTCGCGGGACTAAAGGTAAAAGTAGGTAAGTATGCAGGTATTGAAGATCGCATGATAAGTAACTCACTATAATATGGCGGATCATGAATAGCAATGTTATCCTGCCTTCTATAAATGAGATCAATATATTTAACATGCATATTCATAAATTATCATACATATGAGTTTGCTAGTAGGGACTATATAGAGGAACTATATTTATTCTCGAATAATACGACCTTTTAGTTAGCGTATATTCTGATAGGAATGGGTATACAATTATAAGTGTACATGTATATTTTTTTCATTTATAGAAGTCGGTTAACTATTGAAATCGGTGAACTATATATTGAAGTGAGATAATTAGGGGGAAACGCGACATTCGATTTTTTAAATACCTTTTTTTCACACTTTTTTTATTGTAAATCTACCATATAAGAACAATAATATTTTAAATGGATTTAAATCATGTTTATATTAGAAATATGACTTATAAAATAACATATTTAACGTATAACAATATTTGTTATGTTTTACAGAAGATCTATTTTAATGGAGACATAAATGTGTGTATATATATAAACTGCCTGTGTGGCTCAGTGGCTAATGCTTCAGACACACAAGCAGTAGGACATTGGTTCGAGCCTCGTCCATACCATTAATTAATTTGATAAAATTGGCTTAAAATATTATTAAGAAGTGATCTTATATAATTATGTATAAATAAATGATCGGCTCTCGTTAAAACCATGGATTCCATAACATTAGAGCGGCTTCGAAGGGATAGTATAGCCATATATGGTTATAAGTGAAAACTTCATTTAAGTTGCTGGATGGGATGAAAGGACTCCACCAAATAAAATAACAAAAATATAATATGTATATTTAACTCTGCAATGAAACTGCTTATACATATACTGCTAGTCTATATCAACTATATATTGATAAGTTAACATATATCGATACAGCGACAATATATCTCTTGTAACCAATGATGCGAGATGAGTTATAGGGTTATACTTAATCAAACAGAATAGAATTGCATACACATTGTGCAGTGTAAGTATGCTAACATGTGGGTAATACCAAATGGGTTTACGTAGGTATATATAATAACTTCGCTACTACCATATAATACTACTACTACTACTACTACTACTACTACTACTAATACTACTACTACTATTGTATACTACTACAGGTATTATTATTATAATTATAATTATGAACCTATGCATTACATATCCTTACTAGCGAGTATATTTATAGTATCAATTTATATCTATATATAGGTAAATGAATATATATATATATATATATATATATATATATATATAATTATATATATATATATATATATATATATATATATATATATATATATATACACGTGTACACGTGGATGACATCTTCACACCTCGTTGATACATCGTGGTAGTCTACTGTGGGGGATTAATTACTGATTAATTGTGAAACACGTAGTTCCTGAACTTATTAAAGTATAATGAACTCACCTCGGAATCGGGTACCTTTAAGTACTACCATATTAATAATACTAATAATAGTAGTAATAGTAATAATAATAATAGTGGTAATAGTAATTTTAATAATATATATAAATGAAATTTATTTTAATTGAAATGAAATATAATAAAACATTTTGTTCCAGCTCACAAAACGTTATAAATTATATTGCACTTAGTAGATATAACTAAGTATATATAACTAAGTAGATATAACTACTTAATTACATAGCATATAATCACGGAGTGTTTCAATAATGTACTTAGCACAATGTACTAAGTTAATTATTTCATTTTATATAATTGCGGTTTCATAAATTATATTTATTTATTGTATATAGTACATCCGCGTAGTAAGCATTCAACAAAATACCATATTAGGTAATATACCATATTAGGTAATGTACTATTATTAATGTACCAGTCACACGTCATCCACCTAATTACTGATATTAATTATAAAGTTGTTGCTTATTGTTTATAGTATTATATTCAAATCACTTTCATTTCACTCTTTATCTCATTCTAATTACATTAATAACGTTATCGTTTCATCGTATTTCACTTATCCTATCAATCTTTTACTTCACATATAGTATATAGTTTTTAACAAGGTTATATACTAAACAATATATATATATATATATATAATATTACGAATGTTAATAAAAGTGTGTATACAAAAGTGTTAAATATATTTAAAATATAACGGCTAACATAGTAATATATATATATAATAAATAATAATAATAATCAGAGTTTAGGATTAGCATTAGCTTTGATGAACGAAAAAACAAATATTCCCAAGTCGTTCACCCAGTGTGATTGTAGGGGGGAATCTATAAAATATTAAAATAAAAAAGATATAAAATTAAAATAATATTAAATACAATATTTTATTATAAAACTTCGTATAGGACGAGGATGGTGGGGTTTCTATATATACAATGCCTTAAGTAATTTACTTTCGCCAAGAGTAAGACCACTATAATTGCCCCCTTATAATAACTTCATCCTCGTCCCCGACATGAACTAATACCGCCCACAAAAATAATCAATTCAAATCACTCGAGAATAAATTATATTAAATAATAAAAATAAAAATTATATTTCCTGGATAGACAATAATACTGATAGAATGTTTATTATATATATATATATATATATAATACGATATGACTTGACATGAATACGAAATGAATCAACAATTATAATGTATTACCTAATTCTAGAACATCATCATCATCGCAGGATGGATATGTATATATTATCTTCAAAGAAATGTTCAGAAGAAAACTGAACACATTTGTTATTAGTAATTTATAATACACGTCTATATTTATTGTTAATAATGTATTAATGTTTAATAATCATCGCTTTTATATGTTCTATATTAATATATCTCCTATTTATTTATTTATTACAATAGTGGGCAACATAAATGATAACTATCATATATGTGGTATACCACTATAATATATATATATTCAATATGCTCGACTATAGCAGCTATTCATGATAATATCTAGCTATAAAGTAGTGTCGTATGTTATATCTATATCGGTATCAAGGTTCCTATTATGGTGGCACCTATTCTATGAGATTATAATACTATACTAGTTTTCTATTTATGTACGCCACTATATATATATATATATATTTATAGTTTCAATACCGGGGTTATATTTATGAGGTGTCCTATTTAGATATATTTAGGTTTTATTAATATGATGTAGATATATTTATGTGGAGTACTATTAATACGATAAGTATGTACTATATAATGGTACTATAGTAGTATACTACCACCGAGGGTAGATCCCAATCATATATCTACTCTAGTACTACCCGGCTCTACTGCCATGTATCACCCCTGTTACTATGGTAACTACTAGATCATACTATAGTACTACCCGGCTCTACTGCCATGTATCACCCCTGTTACTATGGTAACTACTAGATCATACTATAGTACGTGTGCCATAGTCTACCCGGTTAGACCAGGTCATTGACCCATGGGTATCCGCATACACTATGAGTCATACGCAATGCTATCGGTCTCGTAGTATCTGTTGCGAGCTCGTCACGGGTTGTGGGGGGCGTGGCACCACTCCCACTCGCGGTGGAGGACATCAAAGAGAGGAGGGCGTCCGGGGGGCGGGCGGGCGGGACTCGCATTCCTAGAATAGATCGCATTCCAGCCGATTGATCACATAGCACGTCGAACACTTCCCTAGAATGCTGGGATCGATTTGTTATGAGCGGTTACCGTTGGAAATCGTGCGGAAGGGCGGGTCTGTCCTTTACTAAACATGTAAATATACCTAGATTATCTAATATGTTATGAATCATATATGTTAACGTATCATATATGACATGTTATTTTAAACCCATGATTACGCTATAGCATATAGCTTCAATATTATAGTATAAACTATATAATATAGAGTAACATGTATGCATTACATACATGTAAGTAAATCCGCTCACAAAATATATTATAGGAGTCGTAATCCAACAAGAAATACACATTATTGATATATACTGAAATATACATATATAGGTTATAGTTCATTATTGAAATAAATATATCGTATATTTTAAACAACAAAAGTAACTACTACTACTACTACTACTACTACTACTACTAAAATACATGTATCGGTAATAATAGAAGCTTTATCACCGATACAATTGATACAAGAGTACATATATTTGAATGTAGCTTAATTACAATAGAAGGTCAGTTTGAAGGTCAGTAACATGTAGCCAATGCTATCTGGGTACATCTTGTGTACTATCTTGTCATATTGTTATACATTACTATGTATGCTATTGTAAAATGTGTATCATTAGATATTAATAACCTATATAGGTAATAACTTATATAGGTAAGTATTATATATAATATATTATAATTAATATATAATTTATAATTTATATATAATTATTATATATTATATTATATAATAAATAATATAAATAAATCAATAAATTCAATATACATTATAATACTATAGTAATAACTATTATAATCTATAGTATCTATAAAGGCTATACGTTTATGAAATATAATGTATAATTTGCTAATTATGGTATATTATTCACTACTACTACTTAATATAGTTAATATCACCTACTATAGTTACTACTATAGTATACTACAATAAGTTACTATAGTATTATAGTATACTAGAGTATACTAGTATATTAACTATAGTAGGTAGTGATATTAACCATATTAAGTTGTAGTATACTACAACTTAATATGGTTAATATCACTACCTACTATAGTTAATATACTAGTATACTCTAGTATACTATAATACTATATATAGTACTACCACCAACACGAGTCTACTATCTGCTACCATCGTATTAGGTTAAATCTAATTAACTTCGATATATATATATATATGCAATAGCATTACTGTTGTATAAAGGTGTAATATGCACATTAACACACTACCGTCCTTGTATGTCCAATGTACATGTACACATGTGTGCACTATTGTATCGTATTAACCTTAAGAATACATCTACAAACAATGCTACTATTGTGTATTGTGTACAATGTATACGATGAACACACTGTACACCTAAAGCGACATGTACTGTTTATAATGTACACAGAGATTTCCTCGGCTTTTATCGGCTTTTACCTCTACGCTTTTCGACGTAAAAATACGTGAAAATAAGATTGCACCCAAATAGAATAATATATAGATTTTATAGAAAATTACCATCAAGTGATATGGCATGATATATATATATATACTAGGGTCGCTGGAATGATTTTGTATGTATGGGGGACCAACCAATCAAAATAAATGTTGTGGTAAAAGTAGGGTACATCACATAGGAGGTCCCCTTAGGTTTTAAAGTGGGGGGGGGTAGACATATCCGCCGTCCCCCCTGTTGCAGCGCCCCTAGTTCATACCCATTTGTTGTGTTTATAATGTATTATTATACTACTAACCGATAATAGTTTTGTATATTATATTCTAACACGTATAATAATAATACTAATAATAATATCAGAAAATAATAATATCAAAAACTCAGATATGGTATAGAACTTCTATTGAACTTATAGAGATACCATCCTGCTATTGTTAATGAGAGAATTAATACAACAAATTAATAAATATAAAGAGTATTAATAAAGTTCATATATATTAGATTCACATTACTATACTTAAATACTTATTATACTATGTTGTGTATTACTACAATAGGTATATATGTACTAATTATATTCATAGATATATATATATATATATATATATATATATATATATATACATGTATATGCGTATGTATATATGCGTATACATGTATACGTGCATGTATGTTAAGTTAGAACTGATGTGCCACGCCTACTTGTGTCTGCAGACTTGCCTCTTATACTGGATAAGTTGCCTCTTCTACTGGATAACTTGGACACCTGGTTGGACACGTGGATTGACACGCGCAAACGCCGATAGCCTGAAGATTAAAACATCCACACAATTTACTGTAGTGCACAACTACTGTATACAATATATACTCTATACTATACACAATTATATAATGTATACTATAACAAAGTATGTATATAATCATAATAGTTATTTGGTATATTAGCATGTTTAGCTAAAATAGATATATATATATATATATATATATATATATATATATATATATATATATATATATGTATAGATAATTAATATAATTAAATATATATCAAATTAATACAATACATAAATATAATTGTTAGTTTAAAATAAGTGAATTTTTGTTTGAAGTTCATCACTTGCAAGAGTTTGCAACCAGTCTCGAGTGTCCCGTCAAGTCGATGTATACATTGTATATACTATAATAATATACTATAGTAATATACTATAGTTCTCTTGGACTTGGCATTATATAGTAGGTATCATATGCATATAGCTCTGCATATCAAATGGTGAACTTATATAAAGGTATGGTGAATATAGTATAACCGTGTATAAAAGGTTGCGAGTATACTATATATAGATGTTAACCTTGGTATACTCCCATTGCTGATTTACAAAAATACCGATAATGTTATGCAATGATATTATTAACCATTATTATTAGTTGTTAGAGATGACATTCTTATCCTGTCTCGGTATATACATGTTTAATTTAATTAATCATATATGAGTAATATATATATATTACTCATAGGTTCATTGATATTAACATATCTCGTGATATAAACTTATGTTCAATATGTTTGTTTGGCAATATTCTAAATTTCATTATTTGATCAAACGCGTGTATGTCGTTATAAAACTGTTGGTCTTTTGATGTCATATTTTCAATTAGTGTATAATGCAATATATAATTAGTATACTATATATATATATGCTTGAATGTGAAAGCAGTACTATGTATAGTTATATATATATATATGAGTTATTGGGATCATACGTAATTATTGATCAGTTAATTGTTACACTATAGCGTACAACATATATACAATATATACAATATATACAATATATACAATATATACAATATATACAAGTATACAAATGTATTCAAATATATACAAATATATAAAATATATGTATACAAATAATAAATTGTGAACAGGAAATATAATTTATAAAAAATCGCTGTACCTTAATGGACTATATGTAGGCTAAAGTATATGTTATATATATATATATATAAAGTAAAATATAAAGTATATAATTTATATATACTTTATATATACTTATAATATTTGAAAAAATAAGTATACACACATTATGCATGAATATATATATATATATATATACATAAATTATATATTATTTATTTAATATGGATATTAATGTAATTTATAATGTATACATTGATATATAAATGTATTCATATTGTACACTATGTTCATTATTTATGTACATTTCATAAAGTAGTAGATAAACTATTGTGTATTAACACTATAATATACTATGTGTATATATATATATATATATATATATATATATATATATATATATATATATAAGTCTGGATCAATGTATCGGTTGGACAACCAAAAGCTAGTAAGCCAGAGGTCCCGGATTCGACTCCAGGCAGTTCTTGTTTTTCTCTTGTGTTTATCAAGAACTTAATAAACGATAAATCAAAACACAAGACAACAAATGTTATAATTTGTATTGTATTGTAGTGGGGCTCTTAACAGTTATTTACAACATGTATAAGTCTATGACTTATCGAGGGGTCCATTTGTATCTTCTATTTGTATTGTATTCAATATATATATATATATATATTTGTGATTTCATTAAATAAATTGTATTATATATATATATAGTATAGTATGACACTTGTGGTACCCTGTTAACATTGATGGCACCCCTATAGAGAATTGCATCACGCTTACGACGTTCAACGTTGTGTTACATCACGTGATTACCTAGCTATGCACGTGACTACCTAGCTGTACTAAAGTCACGTGGTATTAACATGAATAAGCTATCGACGCTTTCATATCATACATGTATGATTCGATATTTGTATTAATATAGTGTATTGTAATTAATTAAATTAATAAAAATAATATAATGTAGTGAATACATACATACATTTTATTATTGTTATACAATATATTGTTTGTATTGTTAGTATTGTTAGTAACCTAGACGTGAAGGGTATGAGAAGACAACTATAGTTATTCGGTCCACTTAATTATCATAATATAGAGTTGTATAGTAATATATAGTATATTAATACACCTCACTAGTATACATATACCTATAGGTATATATAAGGGAATAGTACACTTTTAAGTGAATGTTAGACGAACGTTGTAACTATATTTGGTGTTTCACGCTTTTCTAAAAATTAGGGTGTTGACGAAAAATTAAGAATGTTTAGAAATTAATAATATATCACGTGATTATATAGGTTAATAAATGTTATTTCTTACAAATTTAATTCATCTCCGATTATCTCGAATATATTCATACACTTGTTTATACACTCTATAGAATGGCATTCTAATTAAATATTTATATTTCATTATTAATATTAATATTAGCGCTATTTATATATATATATATATATATATATATATATATATATATATATATATATATATTTATATATGTGTGTGTGTGTTTGTGTGTGTGTGGGCATCTATTAATAATCCATTAAACGACGGGTAAAAAGAGCACCGGATAAACTAAATGCTACATTAATTATAGCTAAATCTATTTATAAACATATTATATGTGTACACGTAATCATCGACAGCGATACGTGACAATGTGATATGGGGGTGTGTGACACCCTTAGTTATGTCTGTAGGTTGTCTGTCTGTCGCCGAGTCACTCGTCTTTAGCGAAGGTCAAGGGCGTATCTATAAATAGGTACTCGTAGTAATGTACAGTAACTATTTATAGATGTCAATGAAAACAACGTCTATTGTATTGTGTTACTTAGTGACGGATAAGGGAACTTAAGTATTGTATACATTACGTGTATACAATACTTGTCCACTAAGTATACATTCACTGTACATAGGCTACCTATAGGCTACCCCTGTAGAGTTTACATGTACACTGTACACTTTGAGTGTACATTGTACATATACACTGACAATATATATATATATACACTGTACAATGTACAGTGTACATTGTACTGTGTAAAAAGTACACATCATACCTCTTAATAAGATATTTTGTATATATTATTATTATTATTATTAAATAGTTTATTGACTAACAAAACATTATATGTTTATCGGCGTCATATATATAATAAAATAAAAATAAACAAAAAATAATAGTAAAGAACGAAAACTAGAACAATACATAATAACGAGAACAATGATATTAAATGGAATTACAAATAAAGAAAATATTTATATAATTTACGTTTAAATAATGACTCAGATTTAGTTATACGTATATCAGTTGGTAATAAGTTCCAATATTTTGGTGCTGCAACAGCAAATGCTGCTTCAGCAAATCTCGTAGAAGTAATTGGTTGGTGTAGAACCATTATGGATCCAGAGCGGCGAGGTCGGGAGTCGGAACGAATTGATATTAACGTAGCGAGATATTCG
The DNA here is from genome assembly GCA_964019155.1 of Osedax fenrisi. Lineage (NCBI taxonomy): Eukaryota > Metazoa > Annelida > Polychaeta > Sabellida > Siboglinidae > Osedax > Osedax fenrisi. Next base: position 101,769,080 of record OZ025241.1, on the reverse strand, counting down.
GGAATAGATCGGTAAATGGCTCTTTGCGTTATGCACAGGAGACGAAACTTGCATTGAGAATGAAACGGAAGCCAACCAAGAGAAATCATCAGAGATGTAATCGAAACATCCATACGACGTTTGAGCTTGTACAGTATTCTAACCGCACGACGTTGAATATTTTCAAATCTGTGCATTAAATAAAGTGGGAGAGTAGTATATAATGAGCAACAATAACGAAGTCTACTGAATACAAGGGAGTCGAGTAAACACTTCGTTAAGTTATAAGTAAGTTTATTACGTGTCTTTCTAATATTGTAAAGATAATAGTTAGCTATACGAATTACATTTGTTATTTGCAACGATACATTGAACTTGTTATCAAAGGTAATACCTAGTGTAGTCACTGATTCGGAAATAGGAAGGGAGCGTAAAAAAGGATGGGATATAGTTAAAGGGGAAGAGGATCTAGATAAAATAATGGTATTAGTTTTAGCCATATTTAATGATAATGAGTTAGTGGAGAACCATGTAATTAATTCAGTAATGCAGTTATAAATAGTTAATTGATTCAGTGTTACATGATGGTGGGAAGGACGTATAAATTTGCAAATCATCTGCATAAAGATGATAATCTAGATGAGGATATTTAAGAAATATTGATCTAATAGGTAATATATAGATTATGAATAAAATGGGACCGAGTACGGAGCCTCGCGGAACACCGTATGAGTTAGTAAATGGTTATGATAAAGAAGAATTAATTTTAACAGAAGAAGTTCTATTTGAGACAAAGGACATGAACCAGTTGAGTACTTGACCATTAATTCCTATCTCACGCAGGCGATACGAAAGAATAATAAGATTAAGAGAGTCAAAAGCGCACGATAAATCTAGTAGAATAAGATAACATGGGCATTTGGTGTCAAGAGATAAAAGAATGTCACTGAAAATAAGGTTGAGGGCAGTTTCTGTGCTGCGGTGTGGGAGATAAGCACTTTGAAAACAATCAGCAATATTGTTTGTAGTTATATAATGTATTAACTGGGTTGAAACAACTCGTTCTAAAGTCTTTGATATTGACGAGAGTTGGGATATTGGTATGTAGTTAGTCAAGTTTGAGTGATCTAAAGTCGGTTTTTTAAGTAGTGGGGTAATTACGAGTGTTTCATCGATTGTGGAACAGTAGAAGTAATAAGAGATACATTGATAATATTAGTAATCAAACCAATTATATAGGGAGAAATGGAACGAAGTAAGACCAATGGAACAGGATCTAAAGGGGAGTGAGATTTGAGGGAAGTCACTAATGAAAGAACAAATGCCTGAGATGGAAGGGTAAAACAAGACCAATGATTTGAAGAGGTAATGAAAGTAACATCAAATAGTGCGACATCAAATCTTGGGAGAGAATCGATAACATTAGATATCTTTCGTTGACAGAAATTGGAAAAAGCAGTGCACAGATAGGAGTCAGAATAGTCAGGAAGACGTCTATTCTGATCTCGACCGATTAATTTAAATGAAAGTTGAAATGCTTGTTTGGAAGACATACCAAAGTTATTTAACTTATCAGTAAAGTAGGAGGATTTTAATGTGATAAGTTTAGTCCTATAGAGTGAACGGCATACTTTGAAAGATTTAAGATCAGATTCAAGGTTAGATACTTGATATCTATTTTGGAGTTTTCTAAGTGTTCGACGTAGGTTTACTAGTTCATTGTTAAACCAAGGTGATTTGGAAAATGATCGATTAATGGATTTAATGACAGGAGCAAATATTTCAAGATAATTTGAGATAGCAGCATTAAAATTGTCGTAAAGAGAGTCAACTACAAGCAACGACTGAGGATTATCAAGTCGTGAAAATATAGAATTTACAAATGAAGGAATGTTAATAGCAGATATCTTCCTAAAAGAACGCTCTGGTCGGAGAGAGGTAGATGGTGGTAATATCAACTCAAACGTAACTACAAAGTGATCAGAAATTAGAAAACTTTGAGAAGGAGATGAAACAATGTCAGATGAAGATGGAGATATAACTAGATCAATGCAATTACCATTCGTATTAGTGGGAAAAAGTATATGTTGAGTGAGAGAGAACTCATTGATCATACTTTTTAAAGATGATGCAGCAGGATAAGATCTATTATATTGTATGTTAAAATAGCCAAGAATTATAGTGTTATCTGAAGAGATCGATTCAAAAATAGATGTTAGATCAACTAAAAATGCAGTGATACTAGAAGAAGGAGGACGGTAAATTAGAACAAAATATATTGTACAAGAAGATGGAAACTTAAGATTGCAGATCATCATTTCACACGATGAGAAAGACGGAATGGTAGTTGAGACAAGTTTCAATTTAGATGAGTAAATTAATGCAAGACCACCACCACGAAAAGGAATAGATCTATTAGCAATAGTTATATTATACCCTTGAGGTATTAGTTGTGATGATAGAGCAGTGTCTTTATCAGTCAGCCAGGTTTCTGTAATTGCCGTTATAAGACATTTTGAATCAATAATAGATTGAGCTATAATATCAACTTTATTACGAACAGATCTCGAATTAATTAATTGAAATAAATACTTATAATCATTATGATAACAAAGTCAATCAGAGGGAGAAGAGCCTTTTTTGGATTTCAGATAATGTTCATATGAATTTGACCATTGAAGGAATTCATTTACATCAGGGATATATGGATTTGATTTCCAATCGATACCATATGTTTCCGAGTTACTTGTATTAATCAAATTACGAAGTTGATAAGAAAGACTGCGCATATTAAGTACACACTTAAATTTCGTCAGCGAAGATTTAGAAGCGTGGAAGTAAATACGTCCAATTTTCATTATATCACGGCAATGAAAGGACGAATGAATAATGATTTGAAATCAGTTGGTTGAAGATCAGATCTGGAGTTAATTAAACTATCAATTATGCATGATGAAGATACTACTAGATTAGCATAGTGAGAAATGAATGAGTAATCTGTAATGGTATTAGAATCGAGTTCTAGTTGTTTGAATAGTGATTTAATGTATGTAAGATTTCTATTGTCAGGTGAAATATGCTCAATAACAACCGAGGGTTGAGAAGAGCATGACAACATTTTAGGAGTTGGTTTAGTAACGGTAGGTTTATGCGTCGGTAATGTTGATTTAACGATATCACTAAAAGATTTAGAGGTAGTTTTATTTAATGTATCTGGAAGTGAGGATAAGGCGGATGAAATATTATTAAGAATAGTTGAAGTGTTTGACTTCATAGTGTGAGATGATTTTTTAAATGAAATTATTTCTGAATTCATTATGTCAAGTTGTTGATTAATATTTGTAGTAATATTAGTAAGGTAATCAAGTTTATCATCATTGGTATTAAATTTAGGGTTAGTTAATTCAGTAATATTTTCAGTTGGTTTAACTATACACGATTCACATATAAATTTAAAGTGTTGCGAAGATAGAATATAAATCGCATATTTCGACTGGGAAATATTCGTATAATCATTTGGTAGTATATAAGTATTATACAAACATTCAAAGTGAATTGAATATCCACAAGCGCATTTAATACATTTAGTATTTAATGGTTTTGTGCATGAATTACAATCCATTATATTGTATGATATGATTTAAAGAAAGAAATCACTGAAGCGAAACGTTCAGAAAATCAATAAAACAAAACAATACAATTATAAATATCAGTATAAAATACTTATATATATATACATATATATATATATATAGATACAGCTAAATATGTGTATATATATTCACATAGATACACACATACATAAACGTAAATACATAGATATGTATTGATTAATAAAGTTAATATAAGCACACAGGCAATATAATTATAAATATTAAATAAATATAAGATACGAGATAAATAGTAACTAAACTCAAGGTACCGACGGTTTAAAGTACGGGTAACCGACAACCAGAGCGAGCCAGGCACGGGAGATCCTCCTGCACGGGTACCGAGTAACACGTAAACGTTGACCAATTTATGAATGTATGATGAACGTACAGAAACGATGTAAATGCGTCACAATAATGTTGTAATGTGTGTTATTGTCAAACAATGCGAATCGAATGAATATAAAACACGACCGTTCACGGCGAGAGGCGAAAACAGAATTAAAAGTATACGTATCTATAGCCGATACTTTTACATTATTTAAAAGTGTATAGACTTTGCTTATGGCATAACTATATATATATATATCACGTGACTAATTAATTATTACGATACATTTTAATTTGCACATAATTTATAAATTCATATTTTTTAGAATCATTTAGTTAAAGTAATCTAATACGGACTTTAATCTAATACACTTTAACAATATGGTATTAACTTTTTATGACTAAATATTTTTATTCAGATATTACAATTTATTAATATTATATGATTATAGATATTATTGTGATTTTAAAATTTTATGTAACTTGTTATTCAACAGATTACGGGGGGTGTCCGTATTCGCTACCCATGTCCAAATACGGATACCCTATATACCACTAGATAAACTATATATTATTGATGAACTAATCATATAAATTACAATTACATTATTTATAATTAATATAATTTAATTAATAATGAATTTATTAATTTTTATTATTTTATTAATTAAAATATAAGTTAAGTATCTAAATAATAACATTTTTAGATTTAGCTTCATTGGGGGTATTAATGTTATAACGCACGAGATTTTATGAAAATCAGAATTTTTCAAACGCTGGATTTATATGACCTCTATATTTATACTTATAACTTAATTAATATTTGATAACAAATAGAGCAATTATGTATATAATGTTTAGAATTCTTTAGTTTTTATAATATATTGTTATGATTTATATCGATACATTTGTTGTATATCAATATATCCTATATTCTTGAAAAGGTTTTAAGTTGACATTTTTGTAATAAAATTAAAAACATAATGAAAAATATCAGTTTATAGTGGATATACAGGACTATTTTGAATAATTAAAAAATTAAAAATATTTATTTAACCTATTTATATAATTATGAATATTTTATTTATTAAGCATTTTTTGTGTGGGGTTTATGATTTCTGAGATACCGAGAGTGATCGTATTCGGGCACTGTCCGTATTCGGTAATTTCCCCTACAATGCTATTTTGAATACAAATAAACTTATATATTATATATAATTTGAAACGAATTAAAATTTATAAAGGTATCATACTAAATTACTCATTATTACATAACTATAATTATATTAGTAAGTATTATTATATCAAGATAATAATAATTACCACAATAATATCCGGTTATGATATTACGTAGTGATTCTTTAAAGGGGATTAATAACTGATAATTCTAGTATCAGTAGCGAACCGGGTTACCTATAGGTATGGTTTTGTGTGTTTGGGTTGGGTTGGGTTTAAACCTTTTGATAATGTTAGGGATTTTTGTGATATATTGGGGTTTTTTCATTCATATTTTTATATTTGTTTCTGGATTTTAGTTGGTCATAAATTGTAATTATAATGGAAAAATATGTATATATTTATATGAATGAATGAATGTTTATTATAACACAAAAATAACGTTAAACGTTCTCTATTGTGTAAAAAAAATATAAAAATAACAAATTATACAAACAAATATAAATCAGTTGAAAATAATAACATTAATTTTTACGAATTAATAACAATACATTAGATTCAAAATACAAATAATTTACATTAGTTCTTATAAGATAATATAAGATAATAACCATTATAATGGTACAGGTAACGCATTCCATAGATCGGCTGCAGCTATACCTCAAGATCGTTTACCATATCTTGATAGCTTTTATTTCCTCTTTAGTAATAGCTGAGTAGAAGAGTTTGTAGGTATTTCTTGTAAACTCTGAATTGTAGGAGGTCATTCAAATAACTCGGAAGACGATTCTTCAGTACCTTGCAAATTAGTTTTAATTAGCTGAAGGTAGATCTCTGATAAATATTGAACCTTTTGGAATTAACTAAGTGATACTTGATAGATTCACTCTTATCGAAGATCTAAGTACTTAGTAGAAGTATCAGGAAGGCCATAATATAGAGAACAACAATAATGTATACGTGATATAAATAATGATTCTATTAACATTTTATAAATTCTAAAAGGTTCTTCCTTATTATTCTTCATTATTGATCGTATTTTATATATTTGATAATTAGTTGATGTACACACATTAGCTATAGGAGAATGGATAAAGTTAGGTTATCAATGATAACTTATCATCGAAAATTAAACCAAGATTTTTAAATTTATTGCTAGGAATAATTGTGATAGAATCAATAATAACAGAGGAAAATCTGAGTTAAAAAACTGTTCTAGTTATATTTAGAAGTTAAGTTTAATTCATATTCAACATTAAGCTATTTTGTATAAAAAAAAAAAAAAAACAATTTTTTAAAAAACAATTTTATTTTAAAAATAATTAATACAATCAATTAGAGCTACATTATCAGATGAATTGGCTACTACTGGAAGCTTAATATACAATTGTATATCATCGGCAAAAATTTAATATTTTATAGAGTGAAAATTAGATATAATATTGTTAAGAGGCAATATACAATGAGAACATAGTAATACAAACGCCGCATATAGATTTAATAAAATAAGCGGTATATTAGAATTATTATTAAGCTTATTAAGAAAATAATCAAGAATAGAAAGAAGAAGTGTTTCAGGACTATGACATTTCCTATATGCACTTTATCTAGTATCAAATAATGAATTTACATTTAGATAATTGATTAATTGCTTGGAAACTATTCTTTCCAATATATTACTTACAAAAGGTAATTGTGATATTGGTCTATAATTAGATAAACACTCAATATCCAATCCTGGTTTCTTTAGAATAGGTTTTATTATAGCATGTTTTAAAGATGAAGGTACAATACCAGAATGGAGAGAAATATTAATAATATTAAAAATAAAAGAGGTTATGGGTCAATAGGATAAAACGATTTAGAAGCCAATATAATATCTAATAATGCAGAGAAAGAATTAGAAAAAAACGAGATAAAATATACACCACATTCAAGTGAAATATCATCAACATAAAGATATAAAATCTACATTATTAGTTATAGCTTAATTTTAGAAATAATATTTGAAACTTTATCCTGAACAAAATAGAAAAACTAAAACATAATATTAAAGTATAGTAGAGTAGAAAATATTAAGTAGAGTAGGAAATATAACCGACTATGTTTTTTAGTTAAGGAATTTATAAAAGAATAAATCTTTCTAGTATTATATTGAAAGGAAATAAAAGTATTATAATAATATTTTTTTAACAATTAGAATGAAAAATGATCTGTAAAATACGTATAATTAACAAATGTAGTATATGTTTCATTAGAAGAATTAATTTTATATAAGTTTTCAAGTTTATGTAAATGTCTTTTTATGTTATGTAATTTACAATTAAACCATGGACAATTATCATGTAGTGTAACTAATAAAATCCTAATAGGTGAATAGATATCTAATAAATTTAGAATAGAACTATTGAAGTAATCAAGATTTAGATTACAATTTAAAGTGAATTAATAATGTTATTAGACAAATAATTAATATTCAATATTTTATTGTTTCTATAATTAATGCGCGTTTTATTTTTATATTAAATAATTTAAATCGGAAGGTAATGTAAATAGTAAAATAATCAATTAATAATTTTGATTTAATTGGTATACCATATACAATATCTGAATCAGAATTTGTTAAAACTAAGTATAACGTATTTCCTAATGGGTTTTACATAGGATATTTTGTTTTATCGATTAATAATTATTTTAAGATTTTAATTCAAGAAGAGGCGATATTAAAGAACCATAATGAAAATTAAAATCACCCACAAATATAGCATTATATATATTCGAATTAATAACAAGATCAGCAAATTCATTAAAAAAAGATATGAAATAATATCATTGGAAGATTTTAGAGTAATAGTTAGTCCATCACTATATGAAAAGATAAGACAATGTGATGATAATGTATGAAAATCGTTATGAATCATAATACCAACACCACCACCTCTGCTATAAACGCTGTCACTAAGAATAACAGAATAAGTATGTAAATTAGTTGAAAATTAGAGAGAATAATAATGGTATAAATTTGAAAGATAAATATAAATCATTAGAAGATAACCAGGTTTCAGTAAAAGCAACGATTGTAAGATTATATTCAGAAATATGGGCTAAATAATATCAACATTTTTTATAATAGATCTAACGTTTATTAAGGCAATTGTACATAGCGATTTTAGTCAATTCTGATGAATAGAAGAACTCTCTTTTTTACTATTGCTATAAGCTAAAAAATAGTCATATAATTCATTCATCTCAGCATCGGATACTGATAGAGAGTTTTCCCAGTCTATTTCAACATTACCATTAGTAATATTAGTACTAATTGATAAGTATTTGATTTATGATTAACATTTTATTTAAATTAAGTAACCGAATACGGACAGTGCCCGAATACGGACACTCTCGGTATCTCATAAACCATAAATCCTACTAAAAAAGATTTAATTAATAAAATATTCATAATTATATAAATAGTTTAAATAAGTATTTTTATTTTTTTATTATTCAAAATATTGCTGATATATTCAATAAATTGATTTTTTTATAAGGTTTTTAAATTTATGAAAAATTGTTTAACTTAAAACCTTCTAGAGAATATACAAATGTATAGATATAAAATATAACATTATATTATTAAAAAATAAAGCATTCTAAAATTATATATATATAATTTCTATATTTTTTATCAAATATTCATTAAGTTATAAGAATATATCTAGAGGTCATATAAGTTCCTAATACGGACACATCTATAGATGTCTTAATACAGACACCCTATAACCAATCAGCGCGCAACGTATGAACTATTCTGATATTTATAAAAATCGCGTGCGTTATAATATTAATACCACCAATAAAGATAAATTTAAAAAATGTATTATTTAGATACTTAAATTGTATTATTAATTAAAAATAATAAAAATAAATAAATTATTAACTAATTAAATTAGAATAAATTGTTCATAAAATTAATTATAAATATTGTAATTGTAGTTTGTCTCATTGATTCATCAATAATATATAGTTAATCTAGTGGTATATAGGTATATATGTCCGTATTATAACACAGCGGGTCTCTATTCGGACATGGGTACCGAATACGGACACCCCAGTTATCTATGGAATTAAAAGATTAAATAAAATTTTAAAATCACAATAATATCTATAATAATAAAATATTAATATATTGTAATTTTTGAATAAAAACAATGAGTCATGAAATGTTAAGACCATTTATTGTTAAAGTATCCGTATTTGGTTAGTTTCCCCTATACTTATAATAATAAGTTTAATGGCATGATAACATTCCTTCATTTATTAAATTCCTCATCATTAATGTGATTTCTGAAGAATAAAAAAGAAAACTTAGATGATTTCAACTTATATATCAATTTATGAATATTAATAAAATATTATTATTATTATTATACCGTATATGTATATTTAATTATTAATAGTAATTTATAATAATAATAAAAAACGTAGTGTTAACACAGAAAATCAATATTATTTATTTTTATTATTAATAATACATGTAATCAATATTATTACTTATTGATAATTAATAATTATAATAATATATTGTATAAAATATACAATATATACCTATAGGTTATAATGCATTGTACATTATAAATTGATAAATCGATTGGGATTTGATAAAGTATAAAAACTTGTTTATATCAGGATAAACATGAATATGAATATATATATATATATATATATATATATATATATATATATATATATATATATATATATATATATATAGATAGATAGATAAATATATAGATAATAGTTTATTGATTAGAATCAAAACGATGGATAACAATAAATAATAATGACAGAAATATATAAATAATAGTTAGCAAATATAAATAAGTTGTGATTTACACACACCGAAAGTAAATAAAATAATAATAAAGCAATATTTGGGATGTTGATCAAACGTGCTGAACACATCATCAAATAACTAGGGAAGAGGTCTCGGGTTGGTCAGGCCCATATAGGATTATATGCCCATAAATCCTGAGGGATGGACGGTCCCTGCATTTTGGTTTTTTGACATCTCTCCACACCTAGAATATCAAATGAGTATACAGCTTGTAAGATCAAATACCCAAATAAAGTACAAAACGAAAACGAAAACTAAAAAAACAATAAAATTATAAAAATAACGACATTACATTTAAGCATGTTGAGAATAAAAATTTCCATTAATATTAATAGTATCTATATTTGTAATAAATATGCTTAAAGATTTAGACGAAGCCACATAACGAGGAAGTGAATTCCAAGCGGTACTCACTCTGTTACTGAATGAATTTATAGTTGATTTATTAATACATTTGTCTTTGCGTATTTTAATTAGAGGTCCACGATTACTTGTTGAATAAGTTGTGAATACCGATGATTTATCAATATCCACGAGATTGTTCAATATCTTGAAAGCCAGAATCAGGTCAGCTCTTAATCTGCGGTGGGATAAATTCATTAAATTGAGAAAACACAATCTAGTATCATAAGTTGATTTAATAAAGTTACATCTGAAGTAAATTCGCTTAGTAAATTTATGTTGAACTTTTTCAATAAGTTTGTTTAGGCCGATAAAGTCATTGCCTGGATTCCAAATGGAAGAACCATATTCGAGTAATGGCCGTATATAGGTTGTATAGGCTTTGACTAGATAATATGAATTATTTGTAGTAAAACATCTAAAATATATATATATATATATATATATATATATATATATATATATATATATATATATATATATATATATATATATATATATATATATGTTAATATATTAATAAATACAAATTATATTACAAATATATTATATAGACACTAATTACTGAAATAATTATCAAAACGTGTTATTATATATATATATAATTATATAAATTGTTTATAGTATGTTATATATTTATTATATTATGGAAATATTTATTGGATTTGTGGGGGTTTTGCCAAGCCTGGTATCGACGTTAATGGAAGTCTGGTGTAATAATAGGAAGTGGTATATATGGAAATCTATAGTAAAAATCAAAATAAAATAAAATTCTGCTAATAATAATAATAATAATCAATTGCATAGAAATGTGTTAGAGAGTGTTAGAGTGCAGCAGTTCGTGACGTCAGTTAGTCCAGTTTAAGTAGGTATCTGTGTAGTTTGTTTGAGAGTTTGTAAAGTGTTTTAATTGAATTATATTTAGATATTTGTAAAAGGAGCTTTATTTAATGGTAATCCAGTTTACGATAGTTAAATTAAGTAGAGTTGGAAATATAACCGACTATGTTTTAGTTGGAGTTTATAAAAGAATAAATCTTTCTAATATTATTTTGAAAGGAAATGGAGCAGTATTTAAAAGTAATCCAGTATGTGTCGTTTTGAAGCTTAACAATAAGTCTGCAGATTTTGTTTATAGGTGCATATTCTAATGTTGTTAATTCTTTTTTCTAGTAGTTTAAACTATAATTTAGAAATTAATTTTGTAAACTATCTAATTATCTATATAAGCCATACCTAAGTAAGTAGTGCGTTATAGTAATCAATTTTCGGTATTATATAACCGGAAATATGTGTGTATATGTGTGCGTGTGTGTGTGTGCGCGCGTGTGTGTATGTGTGTATGTATGTGTGTATGGTATGCGAATAAGACATTCTCCGTTGTAGTATTATAAATAAATATAACAATAGCTAAATGATTGTGGACTTTGCAATTGTTATTAAAGTCATATTTTAAACATACATATATATATATGTGTGTGTGTGTGTGTATAACTATAACTATATATTGATGTATATTTAAAACAATAGGAAGTTCTCTCATCTTTTTATTTATTAGAGTTTCGTGATTATATAACACTCGCAGTTAACGGAACGGAAACATTGTAGTCTGTCGTGTCACGTAGGCTATTTAACTTCCTCATTGTCACGTGACTTCCATACACACACGCACGCACACTCACACACATACACACACACACAACAGGGTATACCATGGTGTATACCAGTATAGTGCAATCACTGTGCGGAACACTATGTCGGTGATTACGCATGACCTGCCACCCGCATACAACATCAGCACACATACACACATATACACATACACACACACACTGATACAACCTGAACCAGAAACACAACCCATCAACTAACTACTCATCATTATGGAATGAACTCCCCAAAACTATTACTAATGAGAAACTATCAACTACATTTAAAACAAAACTACACAGACACTTACTTGAAATTAACTAACTTTATTTACTAAATGTACATAATGACTAACTTTATTACTAACTTACTATCCACCCACACCTTACTTTACTGTATTTATTATAATTTATTTAAATTATGGATGTCGCCATAACATTAATATTATATATATATATATATATATATATATATCACATCCGAAAAATTTTTGAAAATTGGATTTTTGTAAATAAATTAATTTACTACTACTACTACTACTACTACAAACATACATTTAATTTTGCATTTAAAATAAACACATATACACATAAATTAACATACAATTAGGCGTCGCACGCAAATACACACACACACAAATACACACACACGCACACACACACACGCGCATACACACACAGACACACACACACACATACACACACATACACACAGCCACACACACACGCACACACACACGCACACACACATACACACACACACGCGCATACACACACAGACACACACACACGCACACAGACACACACACACACATACACACACACACGCACACACACAGACACACACATATAAGCACACGGGC
>OZ025241.1:101731140-101751140 GCA_964019155.1 Osedax fenrisi | reverse complement strand
AACATAGGAATATGTTATTCCTATGTCATATTCCTATGTTATTCCTATATATATATATAGTCGATAGAGTGTAACCTAATAACAATTAGCGACCGTTTATATATATATAACATGTACGCAAAACGCTATAGCATGTATAATTATTAAGGTAACATCTTTAATGTTAACAATAAATTGTATTAACATTTTATGACTCAAAATTGTTATTCAAAAATTACAATTTATTAATATTATATGATTATAGATATCATTGTGATTTTAAAATTTATTTTAATCTTTTTATTCAATAGATAACGGGGTGTCCATTCGGTACCCATGTCCGAATACGGACACCCTGTGTTATAATACGGACAATACTACCCTATGTACAACTAGATAAACTTTATATTATTGAAGAACCAATGAGGTAAACTACAATTACATTATTTATAATTAATGTTATGAATAATTTAATGTAAATTTAATTAGTAATTAATTTATTAATTTTTATTATTTTATTAATTAATAATACAAGTTAAGTATCTAAATAATAATATTTTTAGATTTAGCTTCATTGGTGGTATTAATATTATAACGCACGCGATTTTTACTTAGATCAGAATAGTTGATAATAATTGTTATATGACTATACTTGAGACGTCTAGAGTGTCCGTCTTAGGGACTTATATGACCTCTAGCTATATTCTTATAAATTAATTAATATGTAATAACAAATATAGCAATTATGTATATAATATTTAGAATGCATTTGTTTTTAAAATATAGTGTTATTATCGATACATTTGTATATACGTATATTCTTGAAAAGGTTTTAAGTTGACATTTTGTTTAATAAATATACAACGTAACAAAACAATCAGTTTATAGTATATATACAGCACCATTTTGAATAATTAACAAATTAAAAACAATTTTTTAGACTATTTATATAATTATGAATATTTTATTTATCAATTTTTTTTGTAGGATTTATTGTTTCTGAGATACCGAGATTAACCGTTCTCGGGCACTGTCCGTATTCGGTTACTTTCCCCTACTACGTAATATATAAATTAATTAAAAATGTTATATAAATAAATATTAAATATTCATATATACATATATATATTACACCAGAGAGGGCACCCGCTATATTGGTGTTTAAATAAACAATTCAATTATATTCAATTCAATATATATATATATATATATAATGATATTGTTAACATATATGTTATAGTAAAATATATAACTATAGTTATATATTTGCATTACATTTGAATTAAATAATATTTAGATATCGTTTGATAATTTATTTAAGCAAATATAATCGAAATATATGCGACCTATAGTCGAAATATATAATCTAAAGTATAAAGTATGACTATTTGCTAACGATAATAAGCAAGCTATGGCTTGTATAGCTCCTATATATATAGGATTTAAAAGTATACTTTATCTCTAGCTATATATATATATATATATATATATATATATCTCTCTCTCTCTCTGGCCCAGGCATCACGAATGATTGGTCGTAAAGCAATATTACCTAAACGAAGCTACGAACCACTATCTAGCTAGTTCTCTATCTAGCGCATGTATTTTATAGTAATGGCGACGCGGAAGTCATTAAAGGTGTCTTTTAAATTAGTTTGTATTTAATTAACCACTATACTTGAACAAATATATAGATAAGAAATAAATGAATTAAATACATACGAATAAAAAGTATCGAATTAATTCGCGCTCGAAAAATGGCAACATATGTTTTGTATTTTTACGAATGCCTTCAACGATTGTGCATTACGATACTGATACCGCACTTATGTCTGCCATACCGTATGAGTATACCATGTTACGTACTATAGTCTACGATACGTATATTATAGTATACCTACTATAGTATAATATATAGTATATCGCGTAATTGTGACTACGATTGTCTCGCAATTCGCTAAATTTACTTACGACCGATAGCGCGTGTGTGTGTGTGTACAGTAGTGTTGTAGTAGTATAACAATGCATGTATTATTCATACACTTGAAATGGTGGGGCCACTTCACGTGATTATTAGAATACAATGTTGCGCATGCGCAGACAATACGCATGCGCGTGATCTGTGTAAACCATCAGCCAGATGGCGTTATAGTGTTATCAATTATGTTTAGCAGAACAAATAGGATTATAAATTTCAAATTTAAATACATATAGGCCATCTTCAATATAAATAATATCGTTTGATAAATATTACTTATTATTGCATTATTATAAATAATAATATATAATTTAAAATATTATTCAAACTATTTTTCTCGTTCCATTTTTATATTATTATCATAAAGTAATCTCGTTTAGGACCTACTATACATATATTATATAAGATAATAAATGAATGAATCAATATTTATATTTAAGTGTATACCTATACAATTGATAAATTATAGTTTATATAATTAATCGGAATTCGATTATGTAGACATTGTAGAAATTCCTAAACTCGCCTTATTTTAAATAACATTCTGAAATCGCGAATAATAATTGATATTGATTTTAACGGCGATCCTAAAATATAATCTATTATACTCTAAATGTAAGATAACTGTTACATAACAACCAGTGGGGTTAACTGTATACTGATTGTATACATACACATATGTATACGTTGTAATCGTTATAGTCACATTATATAATTAAAATAAACGATATAACAGTATACAATAAACATATATGCATGTATATTGATGTGTACATAACCCGCTAGTGGAATAGAATAGTCTCAGCTGAAGAATTAAACAAACATTATTTGTCGTCCGTAAACTAAACAAATCCGCTGTTCCCGCTTATTCTCTAGTTCCCGACCCCTCGCTATGTGTTGTTATTATCATCTTGGTCGCAGAGGCGTCTGTACTGCTGATGGTATCTCGATGTACATCTCGGAAAGAGGCTTGGCGATGCCTCGATTGTCAGCTCGATACACGCGTGCTTAATGCATGCCATCCACACACCGCACACCGCACACCCGCACCGGTATCGCACACACACACCACCGCACTCGCACCGATACAGTGTACGGCGTACGCGTGCCAGCTTCCTATCATCGTCATCATCGTCATCTTCATTCATGCATCTCCTCTCCTCCCAGCCTCCTCTCGCTGCGGTTATCTATTGTTTACGAATGACTCATCATCGAAGCTTGCGAAGTGTAAAGTTCACAATGTGTGTTCAATTCGCCTCATAATATTTATATATTTATATGTGCGAATACATTTCAATATACTTATATATATATATATTTTTTTTTTTTAATATATATATATATACTATTATGTTTGTATATATTGTTATGTATTTAAAGAACACAGTTTACATCCGTGCGAACAAACACACACACACGCACATAATTACAAAGCTGCAGTTGTTTAAACTAAACAGTTTAACCTATATCAGTGACATCATAGGCTACCTAGATGTGGGTCAAGGTATACCATGTACACAATAGGAGGAACGTGACTGACAAACTTACGGTGACACTATACTGCGTGTGCTGAGTGACACGTGTCACTTATAATACTATAGGTGCGCATGTCATCGCAATATGTCGACACGTAGTGTTACATAATAGTTATGCAATGATGCACAGTGTGCATTGCACACGTTGCCGTTAAGAATGTAACCAACATTTATTATTATAATATTATACAGTATAATAATAATTATATTAATGAATTATTATATAATAGTGTATATATATATATATATATATATATATTACTTCTGCTCTATCCCTTTACTATCACTATTTAATTATTATTTAATTTGTTTACCTTATTAATATTTGTTATCCATTTATTCCATTATTGTTATAGTTCTTGTTTTTTTAGTTTTTTATTTTATTTGTTGTTCATTTAATGTACCTCAGTGCCATAGTGCTGTATACAGGCAGTGTTTATGACTTTTTTGTGACTAATACATTTATGTTATCGTCGCCATCATCATTATATATATATATATATATATATATATATATATAAATATACTGGACGATAACAATATTATAAATAAGTATATTTGAAGCTCTTTGAATTCCAAGAAGTAAAAATATACTTATTATTTGTGTTATATATATATTATATTATAAACAAATTTCGTTCACATAACTGATGATGACGATGATGATGATGATGATGACTATTATTATACACGCAAAGTACATCGTAGTAAGATAGTATTGCTAACTTCATCATATGTGTGTGTCGCCTGCGAATAATGTGAGCGATAATGAGAGAGAGAGAGTTACGCATGCGCCTGGCACTCGCACTAGTAGCGCCATCTATTAGCGACGGATTAGTTCTAATCTCCGTCGTCTGCGCCGGATAATGGCGGCGACATCGATATCGCACTGGTTATCACCGCTACGCGGCGACATTTATGACTCATCGGGGACATACAGACACGCTAGGAATTTAAATTCGCGTGTGACATATTACATTTCTTCCATGTTAATTATGTTTATTTATAAATCATATGTATTTAGGTCAACATACCTTTAAATTTGTACATTTATTTCTATAGACATAACGATATTTATAATCATAACTTTAAGCATATAATGTGGTTCAGTTTTTATATATATATATATATATATATATAAAGTATGTAAATTAAAATATTTAAAATTCTGCGTAGAATATGTAATCGAGCATGATATATTAATAAATTATATAATATAAATATATTTTTTTAGTAATATCTAATAAATACAATGACTAATGTTATATAGAATTTATTATAATAAATATGGTATTTAAAGTTTGTTTTGATTCTAACATTTGTTGCATAACTTAAATATAATTAATATCATAACAATATATGTCTGTCAGTGAAATATATATATATATATATATATAATATGTTTGGTGTGTAAATAGAATGGAAATATAGTTTTTATAACGAAGTTATTTATGATGTTGTTACGAATGTATAACATTCAAAGGGCGGTGTTCATATGCAATAACATCACAGACATACCACCACACATGAATACCAGCTGACATGCATACCATCATAGACATACTAGCACAGACATACCAATACATGAATACTATCACATGCATACTATCACACATGTTTGCCAGCTAACATGAATACCTATGTATCGAGTCATGTTAAGCGAGGCAGAAATGCATGTAACCACATTCATTTATAACGAAATATGTGCGTATGTGTGTGTAACAGTAGTATTACCTAATAGTGTACCCTCCGTGGGTACATTAACTGTTGTGGAAAAGGTTAAATGTACCGTGAAATGAACGCTTATTTAACACATAAATACGAATCATATTTTATTAGTTTAATTTGTTAACAAATGATTCACTTCTAATTCATGTCAACAAGCATCGATATTGTGTAGACATCTTAATAGTAAAGTATACTTTGTAGACATTGTTGACAATTAATCGTCCGAGTAATCGTATAGAACAATTATAACATATGTCCATGCATATGTCCATGCATATTAAACATACGACATCAACGAATAGTACACATCTATCATACACATAGCTCTATCGATAACTGCTCAGCACACGTAGTTGTATGTAAAGTTATCAATGATCCTCCATAGACGTATGATATACATGTAGTATAATTATAAACATATATATATATAGTAATATATATATATATATATATATATATATATATATATATATATTTATTTTAGTTATTTATCGTTTCTGTTATTTTATTTTCGTTTACACTTGTGAGATTGAAAAATGTACAAGTGTATAAATAAATAAATTACTTACTTACTTATGTAGTATGTACATAGTATCATATAAACTGAATTCATTCATTCATTCATATACTATATACCATATACCATTCATATAATAACACTATACCATTCATAGCTTAACACTCTAAAGAGGTATGTAAGTATGCCCTCTACAACATAGACCTATAACACATATTCAACAGTTCATTGCGATCACTCATTGTTTCAGTTATTCACACACACACCACATCATTTGTGACACCTTGACACGTGTTCAAGTCGCATACGAGGCAGTTATCAGAGCTATTGTAATGATCATTTCGTAGCGTATAATGGTGTAACATAGTGTAATAGTTATACCTGTATACATGTCAGAAGTAGTCAATATCATGAAATATAGCTGATAGAAGGTGACATGTTTACTTTTGAGAGAGAGAGAGAGAGAGAGAGAGAGAGAGAGAGAGAGAGAGAGAGATAGATAGAGAGAGAGAGAGAGAGAGAGAGAGAGAGAGAGAGAGAGAGAGATAGAGAGAAAGCATACTTTTATATTGTAATATTATCATAACTTTAAGACTTTTTAGTAAATAGAAATCAAAATTCTGCTTACAATAATTAGCAAATATTTATAATTTATACTTTCGATTATATATTTCGACTATATATTTCCTTAGACAAATTACACTGGTCTGTATCAAAAATAGGATGAAATTCTGTGAATTGATACTAGACTTATTTTTGACACTGATCTCAAATGTGAAAACCGTTTTTCTCAATCACGTCTAGTTTTTTTTTTTATTCGACTTTC
Source organism: Osedax fenrisi (assembly GCA_964019155.1). Taxonomy (NCBI): domain Eukaryota; kingdom Metazoa; phylum Annelida; class Polychaeta; order Sabellida; family Siboglinidae; genus Osedax; species Osedax fenrisi. Next base: position 101,744,577 of record OZ025241.1, on the reverse strand, counting down.
AAATATTTTCCAAAAAGTGAGATTTCTAGAAAAAAAATATTTTTATTATTTTTAAAACCTTAATTATTAGTAAAATATTTTATAAAATCATATAAATATGCCTGAATATATTTTATATATATATTCAAGTATACAGTATACCTTTAAAATAGTATAAAATATGTTTACAAATTGTATACAAAAATGATTTTTAAACTATGTACCCCAAAAATTTTGTATTATTTTCAAAAAAAATGAATAGATCAATATTTGACGATAACAATTATAGAATACATATGTAATATATTTTTCTAGATAGATTTTTAACGCTCCTTTCAGATATGTTTTTAGTTTTTACATATCGGGTTTAGTTTTTTTTTGTGTTCAATTTAAAATATTTTTTTTTGCTTTTTTTCTCAATTTTTTTAAGTTATTAATTCATGCTATTTAATGTATTTAAAAGTACTCAATTTATAACTATATTATATTATTAACCATTTTTATTGGATTTTACTTGATGATATATTAAATAAACTTAATTATTTTATACCCGAAACTTAATTTTTTATTTTATTCATAAATAAATATATTCATTTATATTTATAAAATAATAATATATAATATATAAATAAGTATAATATATGGTTACTAATATAATATAGTTATATATTAAGTACTTTTAAATACAATAAATATCATGAATTAATAACTTAAAAAAATTGAGAAAAAAAGCAAAAAAAAATATTTTAAATTGAAAAAAAAAAAAAACTAAACCCGATATGTAAAAACTAAAAACATATCTGAAAGGAGCGTTAAAAATCTATCTAGAAAAATATATTACATATGTATTCTATAATTGTTATCGTCAAATATTGACCTATTAATTTTTTTTGAAAATAATACAAAATTGTTGGGGTACATAGTTTAAAAATCATTTTTGTATACAACTTGTAAAATATTTTATAATGTTTTAACGGTATACTGTATACTTGAATATATATATAAAATATATTCAGGCATATTTATATGATGTTATAAAATATTTTACTAATAATTAAGGTTTTAAAAATTATAAAAATATTTTTTTTCTAGAAATCTCACTTTTTGGAAAATATTTGAAAGTCGAAAAAAAAAAACTAGACGTGATTGAGAAAAACGGTTTTCACATTTGAGATCAGTGTCAAAAATAAGTCTGGAATCAATTCACGGAATATCATCCTATTGAAAAAAGTTAAAAAATGCAGGCCAGTGTTATCAATCGATACCTAAGGCAAATGAAAGTCATTTAATACAAATGTAATGTAAATATGTTACTATTTCAACGATTTACTATTTATTCTTGTTACATTTTAAACTAATTTATATTAGTATGTCGTCTACGACATATATGTCCTTAATTGATAGAGAGAGAAATATATATATATATAGCGTGTATTTGTATCAATGATTAAATTGTTACATTTTATGTAATAAGTAGATTTTTATCTGGAATTTATTTATATATATGCACTTGTATACACAAAAACATGTACACACATATACATATGCATTTATATATATATATATATTAGAAATTCTTTAACGTGTATTATATAAATAGTTTGTATACAATGTCTAAGACTAATAAGACGATTACTAAGAATCGTATCGCAATGCAGATGTCGCGATATAAATACGTGTGCAATAACGGTCTCATAATACCCTAGTAGACATAGTGTTGGTGTACTTATATGTATATGTTTGTATACATAGCTATATACTATATGTATTATATGTTAAATAGAATATCCCGTTTTTCAGATAACGCCAGACCTAATTTAGATAACAAATAATATGTTTTTCTATGAAAATAATGGCGAATATTTCACCGAAAGAATTCTAAAATAAATATATTATATAACAAGTCTATTATATAATATACTCCACATTATATTGTATTATGTTTAAAAAATGAATAACTAATATAAGCTTATTACTTAATACTAATAATTGTATATTTGACATGTTGTTATTATAGTTATGTTAAAGTATTTATATTATTAGTACTTTTATTAGTAGCATAAAATATCTATTATATATTTAATAAACAACAATATACTGTTAATAGTTATATTAGTATAATAATAAAGTCATTACATAATAGCATAATTTAACGAGACACAACAATATTTAGAATCACGAATAATTCAAATAAATAACTTACAAATTCTTAGTTATAATTAGTATACGACTTAATTATAATTATAATTAACACATCATATTGTTATTGTACATATTAATATTAATGTGGTGTATTTTTAACTTTATTTCTATTATATATCTACATTCTTTGAGATATTATACTTACGAAATTTAAATATAATTATCGTCTGTTTAAATATATATGTTGTTATTTTCAGATATTATATATATTATAGTGTAGGCCTATATATACTATGTATATAATAATTCTATGTAATATATCACATCGAAGAATATATACGAAACATGCATCGTTTGCGATATATTTCTCTACATCTAGAACTATATACAATGTGTATACTATAGTAGTATACTATAGTAGTATACTACTATAGTATATTTACAATCGTATAACGCAATTACGGAATTGTTTTTTAGGTGTAAACACAGTCGTAAATTTTTTCTCGGTCGTAATTTAGCTCGCCTGACCCAATTCCGTGGAGTGCTATCCACTACATCATTCACACGGTGTTATTTAGTCTGGTGCGGTTATTTACGTCTACTATAGAGAACAACGAATGAATGGAGGAATCTCTTTTACTCGATATTATCGCTCACGCTCGATCGCTCATCCCCGTCCTCGCTCGTGTGCGAATCCGGAGTGGGAGTGTGCGGAGTGGGGTGCGCGATGGTGTGCGATGTGCGTGTTTGTTACAACAACTTACCGACACGACAACGCGAAGTTAACCCCCCCCCCGGTCTAAGTATCATTGTTATGGTGCCGTGGAGAGATTAGTTTAGATTTAATGACGACTTGTGTGGGCACCGTTGTACGCAGCTGTAGCGTGACCTTGGTTACAACGACGGTGACCTTGCATCGATCTCAAGTGTTTAAAAAACCGCATAAATAGAAGCCGACAAAAATGTATTAACGTACATTTTTATAATATTATAATACATCACATATATTGATATTATAATATCAATATATCTATTAATATACATATGTATATATATATATATATATATATATATATATATATATATATATATATATATATATATATATATATTAACGTTATTATCACGGTTATATATATATCAGACGACTCATATATGGGTCAAAGGAATAGTTTTTTTTCTATTGTTTATCATAGAACCTAATAAATTAACAGATAAATAACTAAACATACATTAGATAATTGAAATAAATAAATGGATATCAATTTAAAATAATTTATAATAATTTACAAACATAATAGTATTATAATAATAATTATTATTATTAATCGATTAATTTAATTGATTTTTAACTAAAACATATATAGTCTAAAGTATAAATTTGAAATATTTTCTAACGATAAAATACGTTAAAATAAACATAAATAACAGTTGAAAGTTGAAATAGGATAACACGAATTAAAAAAAAGAATGTGAAACTTTTATTGTTATAACTATAAAAGTTTCACATTCTTTTTTTGTATACAATAACAATAAAACCACACATAATCTAAAATAGAAAATATAATAAAATGTTTGATAAATGACATTACCGAAATTTGTAACCTGTGATAGTATACTATATATTATATTATATATATATATATGTTAATATTTAAATGATAATTTTAAATATACATTACATATATTTGTATACAAAACATTTTATAACTGAAATAAAGTATACTTTATCATTATAATGATACTATTAAATAAACAAATAATAATATAATTATTTTTACTTTAAATATGCGATAATTAGTATATTATTAATTTAATATTTTAATAGTATTACGGTAAATTTAACAAATACATATATAAACACAGATATTCTCTGAAGAAAAAAACGCCATACATTATTATTATTATTACTATATATTATTATTATGTATAATAATGTGTATAATTATTATCATTGCTGAAGTCACACGTAACTATTGCATTATGGGAGATGTAACACGGTTCCGTTTTAGAATGTCTGTTCTCGGTTCTTAGAGTGCAAACAAACAACTTAACGACCGCCACACGACGCACATAAATACCTCGATTGTCTGCCAACTTTAGGGCAATGTTACAACTCGCTGGCAATGTATACAGTGCTAGTTTTGTCCACATTATAGCACGTACACACCCCTGGTGACTAATGGCGAGGTATCGGGGGTAATAGGGCGTTTGTTATTACCCCCGATATATTAAATAAAAGTTACCGCGAATGAAACGTGTGTCCCATTGAACCGCAGACTGAAACATAGTAACAGATATATCTATAGTAAGAGACGGCTGCTGGATTTATAGCTTTCGCACCTTTATTCTTAATACCAATTTATATATTGATGTACATATTACATATATATATATAAATATATAAATATATATATATATATATATATATATATATAATGCGGTATCGATAATCACCTATCGACAGTACAGTGCACTACGTGTATTAGGTGTCGGACATTTTATTCACGCGCGCGTCTACAAAATAAATATCTATATATAGATAGTTATATCATGTATGTATATGTATATACTATAATGAGATTCAATACGAAATATTTATCATTATTATTGTATATAAATGTATATATATATATATAATAATAATAATTATTATAATTTTCATATCATAAAATATTGTATTTAACTCTTGAGATTGTAACATTACATTTTAATTAACATTTCTACATTATATTTATATACCCAAATATATCGTATATATTATTTTATTTTGTTATTATCAGATTTAGGCAATGCCAGGGTAATTATAGAAGCAGTGTTGCTTATCGAGACAATTACCACTTTATTAATATGATAATTTTCATTATAGAAATAAATAATAATGTTATAATAATATGACTTCCTGTTTACATATATATGATAACAAAAAATAAAATGAAACTTACCATGTAACTAAATGTAATCATCATGTAATAATATAAATAAATGATAAAATAATAAAATTAAAATCGAAAAAATACATAAAGAATGAAATAAAATTAAATAAAATAAAACACATTTTGTACATATATACATATATGTATTTATATACATATATACATATATGTACAAAATAAAATTCGTGGTCAACATTTCATCAGATCATTGAAACTCATCATCTAACTGATCATTGAAGTTTATCATTTAAGTACATTTCAAAATATAAATGTAACAAGTATTATTTTAACACGATGGATATAGCCATGAGTCTGCAGACAAATAGTAAATTAAATATATACACTATATATATATATATATATATATATATATTTATTTATATATAATATCAAATGGGCGTAAAACTATTTCATATATGTATACATACATACATACATACATACATACATACATACATACATACATACATACATACATACACTATAGTCCAATTAACGCGAACCGAATGTATATATATATATATATATATATATATATAAAATCGTGTATTATTAATGGGATATGATGAAATGACTTAATTTCAGCGACTGGCGCGATAATTTACTACAGTAAATATCGTATACGACTACAGCCGCAGTCATAACGATTTATAACCCAACAACTCGGCTTTTCCATTAGAATGTACAACTCGGCACTTTTAGCGCAGCGGTATCAGTAACTGCGCGGCCCAAGTGTATCAGTCAACCTTGGCTATTGTATCGAATACAATGCGTGAATGGTCCATTCTTTTGATACGCACGATTGTTATCATTTAAAAAACAATTTATAATAATTTATTCACGAATCGCGGACTTGTAATCATTAATTACTTAATCATTATTGTGATATATCCCTCTAGACTAGTATTGTAGGGTATAACCTTCATGTGTGAATACAGATTGTATTTCATTGTAAAATAATATTGGTAATAAAGAGAGAGTTCTAAAGGAGATCGATAACATATTACCTCTCTTATATAGTACAAGGTTATGTAGTCTAAGGTTATATATAAATACACACACACGCGCTGGATATATTTGTGGGTATTTTAATATGACCTTAGTCTACATAACATTAATGATACATTCATAGAACTATTATAATGTAACTTTATAAATACTTTTATAATAGGACATAACAAATATCGTATGCCAATTTAAAAGTGCAAATCATTAGTTTACGTGCTAGCCGTAGCTCTATTTACATCTATAGTTAGTGTGAACTGTTTAACAACTAACAATGGTGCAAATAAAAACACAAATACACATTCATATACACACACACATACACACACACATATGATGTATATATGATGTATATATTCAATTAAATGTATGTTAAAGACTCTCTGTAATAGAGCAATCAAGCGACGAAAGTAAAAAAAAAACAATAAAAACTATAGAATGGAACATAAACAACACAATAAAATAGCTAATAATACATACAAATATGGAATACAGAAAGTTCTCAAAATGAATATATATGATTATTAATATTGATACAAATAGTGATCGGGATTCAGTGTTAAATAAGTATTTAAGTTATTTAAGTTAGTGGATCGAGTAGTTTAGTGTATACATTATAGCTACGGGTAGGATAGTCCTTTTATTTCCTATTTAGTATAATAAGTATTATTATTATAACTATAATATTCTATTTCCAATAGAAATGTGTAAGAAATACGTAGTGCATATATAACTGAACATTAAGTATTAACATATTATTATATTATATTTTATTTCATAATCTAAATATAATATATGTGTAATGTTAACTTTTAACTGGCGGAATGTTAACGATACGAAACAAGTTCGGTGAAAAAACGAAAGCGATTCCTGTTGTCTAAAAATAGAATCCCTCTCGTGACACCGAAACAAAACACGGCTCTAAAAATAAGCGTAGATTTGATTTACGGCGGCCGCCGAGATAAAAATAGAAGAGAGTTTTATTGTAGCCGATCATGTCGTATAAACACACATACATTTAATAAACTATGTGCGAGTGAGTGTGTGTGCGTAAACTCGGCCATAATGAGCCCGCTCGCTCCGTGTGCGGCTCACACCTGACTGTGGCTGTTCACAAGTGCGGGCCGGCTACACCCGATGTACCCTGATGTATACTACCATGATTTACCCTACCTTGATATATGGTACCTCGCCTTTATTGCATTTCAACACTTTTAGTTATTTATTATTCTGTTATTTACACACACTAACACACACACGCGATCAGACCTATATCTCGCACATAAGTGTGTGCGCACACCCTTAGGGTTCATTAACTAAACCCCCGCTGAATCAACGTAGATCTAGCCTACTTTGAATATATATATATTAAGTCCATTAGTGAATGAATCAATATTATGTATACAAAATGACTTGTTATTAAATATGTTATAATATTAACAATGTAATGCATATGTATATATATATATATATATATATATATATATATATATATATATATTGTATATAAAATTGTATACATATATATATATATATATATATATATATATATGTGTATACGTTAATGATATGATCATTATTTATAAACAGAAGCGACGATACATATCTGTACATATATGGGGGGGGGGGTTGAATGGGGGGGGGGGGGTTGAATGACCCTCTAATGACCGGATACTTTATTATGTTAATATACTATCATATATTATGTTACCCTTATATACTTACATTAATATATATATATATATATATATATATATATATATATATATATATATATATATAGATTTACGTGTTAATACATAAGGGTAATAATAATAATAATAATAATTTATTTGAAGTTTTTTTGTATATAATATTATAATAGATGTATATAAAAATAAAAAATTATGTTTTATATTTACCCTTTAAATTATTAAGAGTACGCAATAGTTACGTGTACACGACGTCGGTTACATCATACGTATTACATCATAGCGCTTACGTAACATGTTTCTGAATAGCGCAGTAACAGTTCACATCTACGCATGCGTAATAAGCTCACCGACAGTACGAACGGAGGTGTATACGTACACACAGTGCACACCGCACACTGCAGTGTAGTGATGTACGCGGTGCTTACTAGTGCGCACTGTAGTGTGCATGCTACAGAGTGCGTGCACCCATAATGTAATACGTATATTATAAAGAGATATGCGAAACGGGGGAGTTTGAATTATAAATTATGTAGGGATCCCATTTCGAAATGTACTGATAATACTAGATAGGAAGAGAATATATGTATATATAACTATGAAGATACATTTATACACGAATACATGACATTAACGGTACAGGTAATGCTAAGATGCTAAATTGTTGGCCTACAATGTAAACAAAGCTAAAACTGCCACCGAGATGGGTATGGGGGTTTTCTATGACTACTCTTCTCCCCCAACTTGTTTACATATATCCTTCTCCCCATCTCTCCCTCTATCAATATCCATATCTCCATCTCTCCATATCCCTCTCTTCCTCTCTCCATATCCCTCTCTCCCTCTATCCATATATTTATATATTTCTATCTCTATATACCCCTTTCTCTCTCACCCTATTTACAGATGAGTTCTCTTTAAGCCGGTTAACTCACTTAAACTGTTAGTGCTTGTGAATCATGTGTACTTGTAGCTTATACGGGTTAGCATGCATGTGTAAGGTACAATGTAAAATATACTATTATAATATATATATATATATATATATATCATATGTGTTGTGTTGTGTGTGTATGAAAGTAATTCATTAAATGTAGATCAATAACTTTTAATCTAGTAATAGATAAACATCGTCACTTTATTTATTTTATATTTACGAAATAGAGATCGTTTCCAAAAATCAATTAATTTCTATTGTAAGTGATGGAAAATGGATGGATGGGTGGAAGAGAGAATCGAAATAGTTGAAGCGGAAAATTATCTATATTAAAAGATATATATATATATATATATATATATATAATTAGTTATCTATATTGTTTAGTAGACTCATACAAACCACATATCTATTGGAATGCAGACAACCCTAGTATACATGTTATATGTACATATAGTCGTGCGGATGGACGCACCGACAACACGATAACAGATAACGCTGACTCATCACAACAACAACATAACTCCGACCACAGCATCATGCGTACTAAGTACATGTCCGGTACACTCCCGCCCCGCCAGACAGACATACAGACACGTGACAGACACGTTACGTAATCTATTATTGTCGTCACGTGATATGAACACTCGTGTCTGTGCGGTGACTAGAGAGAGATGATAAGAGAGACTGAGACAGTGAGGTCAGTGCCAGACTATAGCTACGTGTTATCAGGTGGCGGCGGGGGGTATAGTAAGTCTATTTATAGAATGCACTCGACACAGTTTGCTGCATTCTTAATTCGACGTCAGTATTGCGTCAAACATATGTCCTAGGTTGTTAGACATAAACTACTATTTTGGAGTTCATATATATATATAGATACATATAAAGTTATATATATACATACATACAATATGTATATACTATATTTATAAATAAACCGGCGTGTTTGTATAGATTTACGATATGCCCAAGACGTGGACATGTACCACTACGCCAATAAGCGCACCTACCTACGCGCATGCATGCCTCAGTTGGCAGCACCTCTAGCCACCGAACAATCCTCCGCGAACTTTGAACTCAACCGACTCGACGACATGAAACGAAGTTCCGTTTCGGACGCCCGCTTACCTCCCGCTGTCGACCAATCAAACCATCGCAATATAGGTCACACGTGATATAGAGACCCCCCAATAGATGATTGGCGTCTCTTCCGCTACGACATACAACCGGAAGAACTAACACCAGTACAGCGTACTCGGTACGTATGTCATTGTTTATTTAGGGTGTACTGGGTGTACTGGTGTTGAACTCGTGTTGAACTCGTGTTGACTGGTATACGAGTACGGAGATATACGTATAAATATAGACTCGTGTTTAAATATAACGTGTTAAATATAACTATGTCCAGGTTAACACAGGTTAATACGTTGTTAATACGTTGTAAATATAGAGTTAATTAACACACATATCCGCACACACATCCCCATAAACACACACACACACGCACACACGCACACAAACACACACACACACACACATATAAATGTGTTCACTAGATTATGATTTACAATTCAAGACTGGTTCTAGACGTTGCCAGGGTCCTATAAGAATAGTGTATGCAAATAGTGCATGCAACATTGCATGCAATAGTGCATGCAATGGTGCATGCAATACGTGATAAAGCATTACATTAAAATAACACTATACTCAAGTATATTGTTAATATAGTAACCTGTCAGTGATAAAGTATGTGTTAATGGATGGTAAGTTATCACTGATAAAGTATGTGTTAATGGAGTGCAAGTTATCACTGATGATTATAGCTCACTACTGATACGAGTTTACTACTACTGATAACGGATAATCAATACAGATTATAACTGATTATTGGATTTATGAATTTATATATATATATATATATATATATATATATATATATATATATATATATATACATGTATCTATATATATATATATATATATATATATAGTTATTCTAAAGGAGAATTCTCCTTAGGGTCAATAAATAGATATACGCGACACTCTTCGTATGTATTACATAACAACCACCTGCAGGTAACCTCGTTATCGGTTTAGTAAGTACACGTGACCCCAGCTCATTAGTGACGTAATCGATGAACCGGTTACGTCATCTTATATTATCAAGTTTCTTATAGGTAAAACACCGATATCTATTTAGGTTACAATTTAATTGATAGATAATATAGTACAGCATATATTTCATATACGGAATATTCTATAAATATATAATATATATATATATATATATATATATATATATATATGTGTGTATATAAAAACTGCCTGCGTGGCTCAGTGGCTAAGGCGTTAGACACACAAGCAGTAGGATACGGGTTCGAGCCTCGTCCGGACCATTAATTAATTTTATAAAATGGGTCTTAAAATATTATTTAAAACTATATTTAAAACCATGGCTGCCTTAAAATGGGAGCGGTTTCGAAGGGATATTAGAGCCATATATGGTTATAAGTGAATGGATGGGATGAAAGGACTTCACCAAATAAAAATAACAATAACAAAAAAATAACAATATATATATGTATATACACGTATACTTGTAATGATGGACAATACGTATTCTCTCGTCATAATTAAGTGTTAGAAGTAATGCTATTCAATAGATACTTTGCAATATAACTATTTATGTGATTACTTAGCAACTATGGTATCTATTGTCTTATCTTAGGATTGTTTTAAATAAAGTTACTGACAAATTAAAGATACGAGAGAATGGAGTATCTGAGATTGAAGTATATCAAGCTAGCCATTACAAAGTTGTAGTACTTGATGGTAGCCTATTGATGGACCAGAGAAGAAACAAGAAAGAAATAACTATAATGTTGTTGTTACCCATTTATACATATGTATATACCTATCTATATATCTATTTATATCTCTACATATGGTTACAACCATGATATATCAATATATTATATAATATGATGTGGATCTATTCACACGTGACATATCGGTAACGCTGGTATTATCGCCCATGTCACGTGATATCGCAATGATAATAGAAGTATAGTGAGGTGTACTCGTGTATATGATATATCACTATAATAATACTATGGCCTCGTTTCGTTTAATAGATATAGCATTATACGCATATGTATACATTATACTATAGTAGTCTACCATAATCAGGAATATATATATATATATATATATATATATATATATATATATATATATCTCTATATATATATATATATATATCTCTATATATATATATATATATATAATAATAATAATAATATTTATTTATTGAATCACACATATAATAATATCGGATACAAATAGACCCCTCAAGAAGTCATAGACTTGTACATGTTATAAATAACTGTGAGGAGACCCGGACAATACAAAACAAATAGTAACATTTTTTTCTTGTGTTTTGATTTATCGTTTATTAAATTCTTGATAAACACAAGAGAAAATATATATATATATATATATATATATATATATATATATATATATATATATATATATATATATATATATATATATATAGTTATAGTTACTGAGTTAGTATACTAATCCAGTAAATAATAATGATGACAGTTAACACATATTATCAAAGCCTATATTCTTTGATAATAACCAACATTTGCACAAATTGAGCGTATACGTATAACTATAGTTTGCGTATTGTCATAGATAATTGTTTATCAGGAATCAGGAATCAACGAAACTGAGATGACGTATCCTAACACATAGAGTGACACGACAACAGTGTTCGCTAGAAACTCTTCCCCCTGGCGGGAAAGGTTATCGGTGTCTGAATCGTGTACTTCTCTTGTTTTCAACGTCGTCAACAATATCTGCGACTCTAATAGTTACTGTATATAGTTATACTATATATAGTTATACTATATATAGTATATAGTTATACTATATATAGTATATAGTTATACTATATATAGTAACTATAGTAATACTATAGTAACAATATATTGTATACGCTGTATATTGTAATAATAGTACAGTATATATATATATATATATATATATATATATATATATATATATATATGTATATACAGTAGTGTATACACTGTATACCGTAGTTTAACTATTGTACTAATACATATAATAGATACGTCGTCATCCGCATGGTGGCGCTAGGTAAACAATGCTAGTATTACGTAACATCTCGTCATGCGCATGCGTAGTATCACTAAGTAAACACGCCCACATGTATCATCATAATGTACACACACACACATATAGTTGTGTGTGTGTGTGCTAAGACATATTATTTATACAATTTAACGGTCTCGTGTTTGTCATTTCATCACATGCGCCGATTTAGTAGTAAATAAATATTGATCTACGCGATTAGTGCTATTTAGAGATGTAGTATTATATATACATATATGTATGTATGTGTATATATATATAGCTAGAGCCGCCACTCTGTGTGTGTGTCAGCATATCTCTATGTTCTCATCGCATCGTATACCACGGTGTATTCGTTACATCACGTGACTACGAGTTACACCACGTGACTACGAGTTACACCACGTGACTACGAGTTACATCACGTGACTACGAGTTACACCACGTGACTACGAGTTACACAACGTGACTACGAGTTACACCACGTGACTACGAGTTACACCACGTGACTACGAGTTACACAACGTGACTACGAGTTACATCACGTGACTACGAGTTACACAACGTGACTACGAGT
>OZ025241.1:101713640-101728640 GCA_964019155.1 Osedax fenrisi | reverse complement strand
CGGACTTTTTATAAATTGAATATATATACAGAAATGTTTACTTTTAATGATGTATATTATAATTTTAGCAAGTAATAGTATTGAATACAACATTGTATGTTGTTGATTGTTGTATAATTTCACATTTCGGTAACCCTTTAACTCACGCTGCGTATCTCATGTATTATTTGTCAGATATTCTGAATCTCGGATAAGTCGAAAATCTCGCTAAGTCAGACACTTTTCCCTTGCGTTCAGTTTCACTTCGAGATTAAACTTTACAATTCGAATAAGAACATCAGAATCGCGTCCTAATACTTGACATAGTTGCGCAATAGATGTGTTACGTAACCGGATGAAGCATTACGTAATAGTCATGATCGGTAGTCGAGATTACATAACCAGCGATACACTAATACCGAGGTAACGTCATCGGTTACGTCATCAGTTACGTCGACCAATGAAAACGTCGTACGCAGGCACGTGGTACAGCACACGTCTCTGCCGTACGATAATCTATGATCTTTGCGCGTCGAGTACTAGTGGCGACGCGAGGCGGAGACGAGGTGTGTGTGTGGAGGGGGCGTGTTCATTAAGTAACGCCCCCCCACGCCAGCCCGATTATTGTTGATGTAGTGTGGAGATTTAGAGGACTAACGGGCAGGTGTGCCTACCCCTCTTCCTCCTCCTCCCCTCCCCCTCCCCTCCTCCTACCCCTACCCCTCTGCCTCCTCCTCCCGCCCTCCAGAACATCTGCCCGAGATGCTATCTTCTAACTATCATTAACTAACCACACTTCTATCTAATGTGCATGCACACTGAGGTATATATCACCACATACGACAAGCGTATGGGTAAGGGTATTAGAATCAATACATATACCCCATTTCGCCATATTGTATACGACTTCATTAATTAATGCAGTAATTAATCTAAATATAACACATTACTACGTTTAATAGAGTTCAACGACCGAGCGTGTTATGTAATATTCGTATTTAGATCATTCATTCATAACCCCTTTCTTTATAACAACATTATTTAGAACTCATTTTTCGAACTGATATAATTCACAATATATTCGATTTAATGACAATATAAATAATAACAGGAACCAGGAAATGTATATATGTTGTAAATCTATGTATGTTGACGACGTCCCTATTTCCCGGAGGTAAGTTAAATGTATAAAATGTCAAAAATACTATAGTAACAATATTAAATTCCTTCTAATTTCCTATATCCTGTTTAAACAATATGTGTTCTGTATGTTAATATTTCGGCGGACGGGGCTTTAACAATAGTGTCAGCGTCCTAGATAGTGTCTGACTCCTTATAAGGAGTTATAGCCAACTCAGCTACCCAGGTCGTTACCGTGTTACCCCGTTATGTGTAGTATTACGGCCATTATGATACGGGTGGTTATATTGCTGAATACTTACATCTTATGAAGGTATACCCACTTTCTTACGCAGTTATTGTGTTATAGTATGCCGAGAGAAACTGTAGAATTAGCTATAAGATAACGCATAGCCGTTATCCTGTGGGCATCGCTCGCTCGGTGGCTTCTACTTAATGGAGTAATGAATAGCTGACTTTCAAGAAGTTTAACTCCTGAGAAATATGTCCAACAGGAACACGAGTGGTATTCAGACAAGGGAATATTACGATGGGTCTATAATGTGATAATGAACAAGAGTACTTATGATAGTTTATATTTATTGAATAACAATATATAACATATAATAACATATTATAACAATATTGAATATTTTTTAAATGGTTACGAAACTATATATATATATATATATATATATGTATATATATATGTATATATCTCGTGTAGATAGATGGATAGTACAATTATGAATCATTCACCACGCATATAGAGCAATACGTTGGATTTCTATAGAAATGCAGTTATATAAATCAGGTGAAGTTACATATATATCAGACTTATTGACCTTGAAATAACAACGGTTGACCTTATGGGCAGATGACCTCCAGCTGAATCCCAGAACAGAGGTCAACTTAGCCACGCCCACTTTGTACGATTCCGGGCAGAGCTCCCTGGCGAGAAGTGTCAACATCAGTGTTCTCCGTTACGATAGTGTAATCGAGTGTATAAAGAACTGTATAAGGACTGTATAAGGTATGTATAAGAACTGTATAAGGAAGGTATAATAACTGTATAAGAACTGTATAAGAACTGTATAAGGAATGTATAAGGACTATATAAGAACTATATAAGAACTGTATAAGGACTGTATAAGAACTGTATAAGAACTGTATAAGGACTGTATAAGAACTGTATAATAAATGTATAAGGAGTCCTTATTAAGGACTGTACAATAACTGTATAAGAACTGTATACGGATTGTATAATAACTGTATAAGGACTGTATAAGGACTGTATAAGAACTGTATAAGAACTGTATGAGGATTGTATAAGGACTATATAATAACTGTATAATAACTATATAGGAACTGTATAAGAACTGTATAAGGACTGTATAAGGTATTAATATGAACGGTATATGAACTGTATAAGAACTGTATAGGAACTGTATAATAACTGTTTAAGAACTATATAAGAACTGCATAAGGACTGTATAAGGAATGTGTAAGAACTGTATATGAACTGTATAAGAACTGTATAAGGACTGTATAAAACATACATATTACTATAGTATACTAAACTATTGTGTACTATAGTAACATAGTACTTATAACACAGGTAGCATTAGCCACTGTACACATGTAGCATGTATACATATGTTCGAATATACACGATATCCTATCATGCGGTATGTCATTAATTAATGCAGTTAGAAACGCTGATGAGATATTTATTACATTTCGCAACCACGTCGTCGTCATGGTGACTTGTTTATGTGCTGAAATGGTAATAATCAATACAAAGTTGTATCAAATAATAATGAATAGATTTCCAAGTAGACAATTGTGAAATGATTACCTCACGGAGAACACTTACACCCGTAATATCTAGCTAATAATTGGCACAACTGGGGGTGGGGGTGGGGGTGGGGGGGAATCTATCGAAGTAGAGTCGCTATACGTGTACATTGTACAATTGTGCAATATATGTATATTTCACATATACATACATAATTAACAGATTCACCAGTATAATCGTTAGAGTCGATGTGAAATTTAGTTATAGATGAATACATGTATGTATAGTATGTATAGTATACATGTATGTATACATTGTATACATTGTATACATTGTGTACTACGATACGAGCTAACACCAATTCCAAGGGTGCTTAACAAACACATACTTACGTTTATAGTATGACAGTAGTATGTATACTATAGTACTATAGATCATACAAAATAGGAATCTTTTTTAATTTTCAATAAATTTTATCTATAAATATACATTTTGTATTTAATAAGTGATGATCTTTATAATTCGTGTATGTATAAGTTTTAATATATATATATATATATATATATATATATATATATATATTGTTATTGTTATTTTTATTTGGTGGAGTCCTTTCATCCCATCCAGGAACTTAGATGGAGTTTTCACTTATAACCATATATGGCTCTAATGTCCCTTCGAAGCTGCTATCATGTTAAGGCATCCATGGTTTTAACGAGAGCCGATCATTTATTTATACACAATTATATAAGATCACTTCTAAATAATATTTTAAGACACATTTTATAAAATTAATTAATGGTCCGGACGAGGGTCGAACCCGTGTCATACTGCTTGTGTGTCTGACGCCTTAGTCACTGAGCCACACAGGCAGTTTAGTTAACAATTTATATATATATATATATATATATAATACGAATCATTAATAGCTATTTCACTAGTATTAAGGATATATTTCGAGAATATATATTTATAACAAAGAATTATTTATTAATTATGCCTTAAATAATTATTTCATTAATGATGCTAACGTTATAATAATTGACATTATTATACTTAATAAATTAAATAAATTAAATGAAGATTATTCTTATATATACTATAAAGTATATACTTTATAGTATATAATATATATTATTACTTGCATAAATGCCGTACATATATATATAATGATTCATTTTACAAAAATAGATTATCGAACATTTTTTATAATTGACAAATAAAAACCTATAATGAATAGCATCACAACTACGACACTACCTGCTGCAGACCTCTGACGTCATGCATTGTTGTAGTAGACCATACATCATGGTGCCAATGTCTACGAGCACACATATCTACGATAGGTAACACACACACACGCATACACACGGTAGTAGGTATTCTTCCTACCTATATGCATATAGGCTTAGTATACTATACGGCTTTCTGCTATAGCATAACACCTAGAGGTACTACTTTCAAGTACCCGATGATGTCTGGTGTTCTAGATAGCGATGTCGACACGTGGTCTAATAACGCGTGATCTACAGGTAACCATGGTAACAATGTATATTACAGTATGGTAAAGATGTTTAAGTATATCGATGAGCGTTATTTGCGATACCGACCTATGTCCGGTCGGTCTCCGCGTCGGTAAACACGAATAATAACACGTGACATAACACACACGTGAATAATTACGTAATAGGATACTGTATCTGTGTTGATCACCACGTGATGTGTGTGTGACTCTATCTCAATCGTAGAGAGCTAGAGAGAAATGTATGGGGGATTTTTAGAATTCTAGTGTCTCTTTAAATAAATAAAAAAATAGATACCTATATGGAGGAAAGATAGATAGATAGATAGATATATATATATATATATATATATATATATATATATATATATATATATATATATATATATGTAGAGGGAGAAAGAAGTAGAGAGCAATAGAGGAGGTAAACGAGGGAAAGGGGAGAGAGGGATATTATATAGAGAGAACTGATACTGGGTAGAAGCCATCGCAAGCTTTATGACGACACCCGCGTTCATCCTTTATCGAATACATTACCCAATGTGCATAATACATTACGTAATGAGTTACATATTGTCCAATGAGTCATAGACTATAATAACTATTACGTAATCTATCTTCAAACGATTACCACAAACACGTTATCTAGAATATCGCCCTACACGTTGCGCGTAATGCACGTGATCTAATATATTACGTAACACCCGTTATGGTTAAGACACCTAGCGGGCATACTTAACAACACTGCGATAACACGTGACAACACTGCGATAACACGTGACCTCACTTATATTAACCACGTGACCGATACATACTTACTACCCGAGCATAGCAGCATTACCCTAGCTAGGGTTAACCTATAGCTAACTCCGTAACTCGAGAGTGTGTGTGCTGTACGAGTGCAACGATGTGTGCGGGGAGTGCGGGGAGTGGGTGCGAATACTTATATCAATATAGCAAAGCCGCACAATCATAACGAATACCATATGTAATGATCGCGCTACTGTTGAGGCGTATTATGTAATAACACCTTGCATAATAACTCCATTATTATATTTACATACATACATATATATATATATATATATATATATATATATATATATATATATATATATATGTATATATATACATATGTATGTGTGTGTAAGTGAGTATATGTACATATATCATGGAATAAGCTAGCAAATAAGTCATTCCTTACGAGTCACGTGATGTTTACATATCTTCTGACACGGTTTAGGTTCGTCGTACATCTCGTGCATTTACACACACCTAAACACGAACATACACGCTCACATACCCACATACACACGCATACACACATGTGTATATATATATATATATATATACTTATGTATTATAATATAAGTATACGTTTAGTTATATAAATGTTTTTTTTTACAATATTTATCGAATTTACTTTTTAAATCTAATCAATCAGATTATCTAGTTCCTGGAATTCATTTGTAATAATGTACATTTGTATATTTATACTAATGTATATATATACATATTATGTATCACATACACACATACGCATACATGTATACATATATCATATTTTAGAATATACTTATGTAGACTGTAGATTATAATCAATATATATATATAATTGTATATGAATATGACATTACTTTTAATACGTAATACTTATAATATGTATGCCGTATTTCCAGTTACTTGCTTGGGATATTTAACGGTTTACTAATCAGTTAAGTTATTACAGATTAGTCATATCGATTAGTCATATCGATTAGTCATACCGATTTCTAATAACGAACTACAATTGTATAATATTTCACTTCATAATATATATATATATTATTGATTAACTATAGTTTAAGATCAAATTATTTTCCATTTTAACTTCCGATTATATACATATATATATATATATATATATATATATTATGTTTACTCTAAAACTTAATATAATAATAC
Organism: Osedax fenrisi; assembly: GCA_964019155.1. Lineage (NCBI taxonomy): Eukaryota > Metazoa > Annelida > Polychaeta > Sabellida > Siboglinidae > Osedax > Osedax fenrisi. The sequence continues at coordinate 101,722,278 of OZ025241.1, read as the reverse complement.
GTTATTCCTTGATTGTTATGGTAACTTTAAAAAGTTTAATATCTTTATATTTGTAATTTCTATTATTTGTGTTTATTTCTATAACGTATGATATCGTTAGAAAATAGTAATATTTCTTACTTTCGACTATATATCACGACAGTATATTTGCTTAAATAGAATATCAAATAATCATTAATAATACTAATAATAATTCAAATAATAATAATATAATAAATAATGAGGTTGAGGAGGAGGAGGATGAGGATCTGGGCCGGATATGACCGATGTAACAAGAGGAGGTGATTTTTATGGTGAATCAGTCTAGCCGTCACGTATAAGCCGGCCAAATAAAATATAATAAAAATCATATATTATATAATAGTAACCAAACAACAACCGGCGTATATTGCCAGCGCGTGTATGCAATGATATAGAAATATCCACCCACACACACACACACCCACACACACACACATATATATTGTTATTATTATGTGTTATGTATAATATATATATATTGTTATTATTATGTTTTATGTATAATATATATATATATATATATATATATATATAATATATAATTTAATATGTATATATATATATATTTATATATATATATTGTTATTATTATGTTTTATGTATAATATATATATTGTTATTATTATGTTTTATGTATAATATATATATATATATAAATATATATATATATATATAAAAATATAATATATAATATATCTCTGATTTCGTCTAATATGTTTTTTAAATATAAAAAACCCAGCCTCTCTTGTTAATGGATGGCGTATTGAATAACATTTTCCATTGATGAAATCCTGGTTACGAAAACAACATTTAATAAATAGGTATACACGCGTACACGTATATACACACACACGTGTGCGTACCTATTTAGGGAGCACGAGGATTTATTGTGTAGTTAAGATAATCATAATTACAAGATAAGCATCACATGGGTAAACAAACAACTCGATCTCGTCTGCAAATATATATTTACATACAAACATATGCGCATATACACATGCGCATATACATATATATATATATTTATACGTATAAGCATATTTGTGTGGTTTCTATATGTAAGTGTATAGCATCCCTTAATATTTCCCAATACAATTAACTCCCGTTAACCCATGAACTTCCGTTAATCCTGAAACCCCGTAAATCGCACTGTTTACACATATAGTTATGTACCTATGTAAATATATGTACGATCAATTCGATATCTCAGACACTCTATATCTCAGACTTATACTGTCGGCCCCTTTGAGTATTAGTAAGTTATTGTTATTGTTTTTTGTTATTTGGTGCAGTCCTTTCATCCCATCCAGGAACTTAGATGAAGTTTTCACTTATAACCATATATGGCTCTAATATCCCTTCGAAGCCGCTCTCACGTTAAGGCATCTATGGTTTTAACGAGAGCCGATCATTTATTTATACACAATTATATAAGATCACTTCTAAATAATATTTTAAGAGCCATTTTATAAAATTAATCATGGTCCGGACGAGGCTCGAACCCGTGTCCTACTGCTTGTGTGTGCTTAAGTGGCAGTATATTATGTGTATCTTTAAAATATTTAAATAATTTCACAAATTTGTTTATAATATTTAGCCAATTTCCCACCGTTCTTAATATACGATATAATCAAAGTTAATTAGGTAATTATCATTAATCCGTAATTACTTTAGTTCACTTTCATATCATATTACTAATACACACATATATATATATATATATATATATATATATATATATATATATATATATATATACATATATATATATATATATATATATATATATATATACATATATATATAAATATATATATATATATATATATATATATATATATGCATGTTAATCGTACAGTATAATCCGTACATCTCGCTAGATTACATTGAACAATAGTAACTTCAGCATATACAAGTGTACCATCATGTTAAATGAACTTAGCAACGGCATATATGTGCAGGCGAATTATATACTTCGATATCTCTACACCCAATATAATTATCACTATTAGCTAATATAGTAAGGGGGTAACACACAACTACACCCTGTTATCCGATCATCTAACTTATTTTAATGCTTCTCATTGACTATAACAGGTACGTATGGTTTCTTCGCTCTAATCTAATTTCACGTAAGTCCATATATGGGTGTTTATTTGTATTATTATGTTTGTAAAATAATTATAATAATAATATTTATTTATTGAATCACATATAACAATAGCGGATATAAATGTACCCCTCACGAAATCGTAGAATTGTACACCATACATGTTATAAATGACTGTGAGGGGCCCAGAAAAATACAAAATAAATAGTAACATTTGTATTCCTGTGTTTTGATGTGTTGTTTATTAAGTTCTTGATAAACACACGAGGAAAACAAGAACTGCATGGAGTCGAACCCGGGACCTCTGTCTCGCTAGCTGTTGACTATCCCACTGAGATATACACCTAAGGTTATAGCTACAGCTATAGATCTCTCCGAAACCCCATTAGTGTTATTCCACCCACGTTTAAACGATAGACTGTCATATTTGTATATACATTTACATTTAAATATTCGTATAAGACAACTTTATAGTATTTTACTATATAGTACAAATTGTATTTTTATACAGGTTTGATCTGTACCTAATTTCTTATAGATAAATCTATATATATATATATATATATATATATATATAGAGTATACTGTCTGGGTATCTGACGTATTCGTATTCTGGGCCTCCCGAACAGTTGCTATACTTATATAAGTAAACTGTTCTTCCTTTCTATTCAAATAATCTATAGATTACATAATATATAACCTATGTTATATAATATAACATACTCGTCCCAGGATCCGCGCATGTGTGTGTATGTATGTATGCCTCTTAGTATGTTATCTAAAGCAAAGCTTCGTTGATGAATTACAATCTTTAAGTTCGAGTAGACTATTAATTGAATTGTAAAACATCAAATGCATAACTGGCTAGTATTTCAATCCGCCTATATATATATATATATATATATATATATATATATATATATGTGTGTTCATATACAAACATGTGATACGCTCTCACACGATACTTATCACCCTGATGTATTCTATGTATATAATGTATATAGATATATTATATATACATATGTATATAAGATAAGCTGATTATTGGCGTTCAGCTAGGATATACGGTTCATTAGTAACGTCATTAATAATATCACACCTCTCCGCTAACAACTTAAATATTGTTTACACAGACAACGGTTTTTATTCTTCTATTGTTGTTCTTCTATCGTAATAGTATGCACTTGTTGTTTGCTGTATACACTTTATACAGTACTATAGTACGATGTAGTGCTGTTGTATTTGTTTATAAGTTATCGGCGTCATTGTTTTTATATTTGTGCTGCGATACACTTTGTTTTATATTGAGATATCTAAATAAACAAACAGTAATACTATATATATATATGTGTTTGTTGTATTTCCTTGACTCTTAATTCATAAATGTATCATATGTATTACCAGGTAGTATGGATACATTTGCTGGCTCCAAATGTTACCAGTGTATTGGCGAACATATATTCCCTAAGGTTTTAGACTTGATGAACCCACATTCGGAAAGATGATATACTATGGGTGTTTATGCTTTATGAATTGATGATTTATTTTAATATATTCAATTTTTTTCTCTATTTATTGTTCTACTATTTCTTGTTTTTAATTATATTCCTATATGAATTTTTCTCTTCGTAATCATAAATGGGTGAAAGACTTGATAAGCTCTGTTTCTTCCTTCACCTAGGCAATTGCCAAATCTGATTTATTATTTTATTATTTTATTTTATTATTTGAAATACTAAATGGAAATAATGCTAATTATATTGCTGTCTATAGAAATATATTGCGTATACTTGTATTCATATGTAAATGTATACTACAAATATAAATTATAATTATATCAATATTAATTTATCCTTCGACATTTTTTGTCATTAACATAACAACATAATATATATATATTTCTTTGTGTGTATTTATAGATATTATTTATGTAAGGTATACCACATAAGTTTTTATTTATATCGATATCGCTGACCTTCATTGTAATCTGTTGACCTTCAGGATTGTAAAGAATACCAGACACGTAAAAAACTCATCGACGGTCTATATTAAGACTTGTTAGACATACACAAACACATATATTTATATATATACATATATATATATATATAAATATATTTATATATATATATATATATATATATATATATACATAATAAATATGTATTCAATTATACATGGTTATAATACACTATTATTATATCATACATGATAAAAAATATAGTTATGTTATAAGCTTACCATTATATTATATATTATTTTATTCATTTTTTTATAATACATATTTTTTTAATTTAATTCAACCTAATGCATTTGAATCATACAAAACATATTTTACATCATTATATTTTTTTATATATTATACTAAATTAATACGTTCATAGAATATTAATTGTAATATAATGTATTAGTTGTTGTAATCATAAATAAGTTATGTATGTTGACTTACTTTTACTATGATATTATATTAGTTGAATGTTTATATATGTTATACATGTATACACACATATGTAAACTATGTATAGTATGTATGTATACACATATATTATGTATAGTATATATAGTATGTATAGTATCTCGTTGTTTATTATTGATCGCTGGCTGAGTTAATTAATTATAGGATCACATTCATTCATTATAAGATCATATTCATTGAAGTGTTACATCGATAAGTGATACCACATACAAGTACGTCATACTGCAGCAGCGTTATGTCGATTATATTTAAACTAATACGTGGTCAATAATATAATTCACGTAATCACTAATCTATATATATATATATATATAATAATAATCCTGTTAGACCATGTATTAGTTTGAATATAAATAACCAGATCATAATATGGCTCTGTGTTTACGTCTCTTGTATAAATCAGTGATTTAAAATATAAATAGCCTATAAGATCATGCTGAAGTGTATCTTATAATTAATTAATATAACTACAGCTATTAATAGCGATACAGATATATATATGGTATGAAAGGACTCCACCAAATAAAAATAACAATAACAATAACAATATATATATATATATATGTGTGTGTGTGTGTGTGTGTGTGTGTGTGTGTGTGTGTGTGTGTGTGTGTGTGTGTGTGTGTATGTGTGTGTGTGTGTGTATATTATTATCATTATTAAATATAAATATTAAAGTATACAGTAAACATTTAAATTAACAATAGGAAATAAGTAAGTTAATTAAATTAATATATATAAAATAAATATCAAACGTTCGCAATACATAATATTAAGATATAATTAGATAATATGTACATGATATATCTTACATAAATATATTGAATTTACGAATTACATGGAACGGTTACATGCTATAAGATAATAATAAATATGACAATAAATTAAATGATAGATCGCATAATATATAAGTATCTATTAAAATTGATTTTATTTATACGAGATTTAAAACAGTTCAAAGATGGAGAATGAACTGTTTCATAATCAATATTGTTTTATATTTGTATTATACGGTTATTTAGATAGTTCATATGTACATTTGTTCGTGACTTACTAGCCAGGAGTTTTAAATCATGGCAATTAAAGCTGAAGTTTCTCCGAATTTAACCGAACTGAAATCTAAAATGGTTGTTCACCCGTCAATAAAATAATAACACCCTATTACATAACAGCACCTTCGATTGCGCTTGTTATCTTATATTACATCACGTTACGCAATACAACACGGTAACGATACCTAATTATGTAATCGCTTTATTGCATAACATAAACTCATACATTTTTGCATGATACTCTGATTAGAGTGAAGGTGGCCCCTATATAAGTGTATATGTCACAGATACAGTCAACTATGGATATCTTAGAGTATATATATATATATATATATATATATATATATAAATCAGAAACTCACATAACTCACAATGTAGATGATAATGTAATGTGCTACATATGTAAATAAGAATGATTCGATATTTCAGAAACTCGTGCAATATTTCAGGCACATTTCTTCTATCCTTGAATACTGAGATATCGACATTTAACCGACAAGTGTATACGTTATACTAGGTTACATGTTACCTAATACCTGTTTTTTTAGTACACATTCACTTATTTATGACATTTTTAGGTCGTGTTTAAATATAATATAAGCCATTCTCTATATAATAGTTATACTAATATTTATTATAGGAATTATGTTTGTTTTATGTTTGTTTCTTAACAATATTGATATACTTATGTCTTATTATTCGCTTCATTGCACCGGGATGTAGCGAACCAATAGGTCATATATGTATAACGAACATTGTTTATATCCAGAGTTCACGTATAAAGTACACGTCGTTACATCGAGGCATTTAGACGCCGATATAGAGAACGTATCCTCGATATAACGAATCTATAGCTATAGTACGTAGTCGGACAGTTGAGGTAAACCGGGCTCGGCTCAGATACGAGACAATGAGGATGCAGGCGGTCAAAGAGGAATGACCTCTTTCTCGCTCTCTCGCACTCTCTCGTACGATATCGAGAGATCCCGAGCGCGCTCTCGCCAACATAAATTAATGCTATTTATATGCGTGTCGGCCGAAACTAGCCGCGTTGGTCATAGACTCGGCTCGGAGTTGTAGTAAAGTGCGTTTATTTATGTCTTAGGTACACGAGAGCGGTGCGAAGTGTGGACTATGTTAGTGAGTGAGTGCGGTGTGTGAGTGTGGTGTGTAGGTGTGTGTAGGTGTGTGTCGGTGTGTGTGTATTTAGGTGAGTGTGTATGTTTTAAAGTACGCGAGTGCGAATGTGTGTGTGTGTGTGTGTGAGTGTGTGCGAATGTGTTATCGTAGGTGTGCGTGTATATAAGTGTGCGAGTATTTGTGTTTCAATTTACTTAAACGTATATACCACGTAGATCTAGTAAGTAAACACAAATACCACACCACATACGTACAGTGTACGTCGTACACACACTGGGTACATCATTTAAATACATTATTATTCACAATATTTGCAGTATCGTATTATTTATAATGTTGTTATTTAGCTTTAGTATTAATGCTTGCATCGTAGTGTTTAATTATATTAACCTAGACATGTATTTATTATTATTATTATTATTATTATTAATATTATTATTACTATTATTATTGATTGTTTGATATATTAGTTAAGCAAATATTTAGTCGAACGTATAAAGTATAACTATTTATTAACAATAACATACGCTATAGAAATAAACAGAGAATAATACGAAATTGCTAAATTTAAGAAGTTACAACATTTTAAAGTTACCGTAATAATCTAAAATAGAAATAAATGATGGCATCGAAATGGCATTCTATTTCTACATTATATATATATGGAAGTATACTTGCATAGACTATAGTCTTTGTAACCTGCAATAGTAATACATTATTAATTATATATTTTAATATTTAAATGATACATTTTATCAACAAACTAAATATTATTATTATTATAATACTATATTAGTAATATTATTAACAGTATTATATATTCTATGTTTTTCCTATATGAATTGATACAATTGACCCAATAGCCTGAAAAAGCAAGACATAACATCATAAATGTAAAAAACCTCTAGTGTTTCCTACTAATAATGTTATGTAATACATGATTGACATTCCTCGGTAATCAGAAGAATGTATGTTTTTAAATATGTAATCCGTTTCCTCATCGCTGTGTCTAGTACCCATGTACATATACAACACACGCACACATTCGCGTACAACTACTCACAAACATACAAACATTCACACACACACATACATGTTTATATATGTGTGTGTAACTGTTTTGTAGCCCACTATTTCGTTAATATCACGTGACTTTTACTACAGAACACATCCGTTATATAATGTATGCATACATACAGTGTATGTGTATGTGTTATGCAATATTATAAGATAAGGAGAAAGTATCGTGATAAGATTCTTAGTTTGTTGTTGACGATATTTAATCTAGATTTTACTAACCCTAACAATCTTGTTAACCCTTTATAGTATGTTATTCTTATTTAGAATTTAATACCAAATTATAATAATGAATATATACACACACATACACATACACACACATATATGTGTATACACTTACACACACACATATATATATATATATATATATATATATATATATATATATAGAATAGAAATATCATATAGATATAATTAACGAAGGGGGCTTAATATGATTATCGGAGGTCAGAGTTCAGATGATTTCGTTATTAGCCGTCGCCCTTATATACGTCACTACGACTGACTCCCGATATAACGACATTACGCCCGCCCCGCTACCCGCCTACATCGACATCGCATACGTCGTCGTCGTCCAATCAAAGAACAATAGAGAGCCACCGCCTCCTCATCCTCCTCCTCCTCATCCCCATCCTATAACAATAGAGAACTGACCGCCGCGTATGCGCGTACAATGGCCGCGTGATTGCGTAACAGCTGGTTTAGCGAGGCGGCGGAGGCGGAGGAGAGAGTTGGCAACGTGCCAGCTAATAGCGAGCG
>OZ025241.1:101616140-101708640 GCA_964019155.1 Osedax fenrisi | reverse complement strand
GTCCCACCCTGCTGGTACATAGGGTCCACACTGTGGGTACCTGGGGCCCACACTGATAGGTAGCTAGGGTCCACACTGTGGGTACCTGGGGTACACACTGTGGGTACCTGGGGTACACACTGTGGGTACCTGGGGTACACACTGTGGGTACCTGGGGTACACACTGTGGGTACCTGGGGTACACACTGTGGGTACCTGGGGTACACACTGATAGGTAGCTAGGGTCCACACTGTGGGTACCTGGGTCCCACCCTGCTGGTACATAGGGTCCACACTGTGGGTACCTGGGTCCCACCCTGCTGGTACATAGGGTCCACACTGTGGGTACCTGGGGCCCACACTGTGGGTACCTGGGGTACACACTGTGGGTACCTGGGGTACACACTGTGGGTACCTGGGGTACACACTGTGGGTACCTGGGGTACACACTGATAGGTAGCTAGGGTCCACACTGTGGGTACCTGGGTCCCACCCTGCTGGTACATAGGGCCCACACTGTGGGTACCTGGGGTACACACTGTGGGTACCTGGGGTACACACTGTGGGTACCTGGGGTACACACTGTGGGTACCTGGGGTACACACTGTGGGTACCTGGGGTACACACTGTGGGTACCTGGGGTACACACTGTGGGTACCTGGGGTACACACTGTGGGTACCTGGGGTACACACTGATAGGTAGCTAGGGTACACACTGTGGGTACATAGGGTACACACTGTGGGTACCTGGGGCCCACACTGTGGGTACGACGTACCTGGTAGGCAGTACAGCTCGTGCATGCAATTTATACACACGGAATATTCAATATATACACAATAATGTATACAATGTAACACAATAATGTATACAATGTACACACTAAATTGTATACATCACTGTATACAAAGTAGACACAACAAAGTATACACAACAATGTAACATATCCGCAACATTGTATCGGGCGACGGTCACTTTTAATCGCCGGTTGCGTAACACACAGGAGTTACATCACACCTATAGAGGTCACCACTAATCACGTGCTATAGAGGGCGATAAAGTGACGACCATCACCGCCACCGCCGCCGATAGGGGTCGCTAGCTGTACTCGTAGCCACCACTAGTTGTTGTAGTAGTAACCGGTCGCTAGTTGCAACAAGTCAGCGAGGCGGCGGTCACTTATAAATCACTTTTTACGGCCTCGCTGGCCGGTACGGTTTTAGTACGGCCGCCTACGTCCAGGTGGTCACCTCGACGATTAAAATGGACACCGCGCATGCGCCCGAAACTAGATAAACATCCGGCTACTTACACAACTTAGGGAGATTAGAGTTTACTGGGCTACTATATAGGAAAATTTAGAATCTATTCGATACGCCTATGACGCTTGTATGTGTATTATACTCGATGATGAACGTGGTGGGTATGGCAGATATAATGTATAGTGACACCACTAAAACACTGCGGTGTTGTATATAGTACTGTATAATATATGATACAGCAAACTATTATCAAGAACATTGACGATGATGACATCCGTGTCCTTGCTAATATTACATACATAATTATAAAGTGAACATTATAAATAAATAAAGCATGCTTTTCTAATTTAGAATATTATTTAAAGTTCTTCTATTAACTCATAACTCTCTTCACCACAACCGACCTGAATATCTATCTTCCTTAATCTATATTCCTACTCACACTATTCTTACTCTCTCCGTTCTACTTTCTCCGTTCTTCTCAACTACTTCTTACCTTCTACATCTACCCTCTAAGCTTAATCTACATACCACTAATATTCGTGCATGGCACATATCGGCCCCTTATTATTAGTTTATTATTTTCGTTTATATTCCGTTATATTGTTTTTTGTTTTTACTTTAGACGCTTGATTGGTATGGCACAAAGAGTCTTTAAAATAAATTGAATTGAATTTATTTATTTCTTATAAGATTACAAAAATATTAATATACTAAGATAACAAAATAGTAAATATATTCGCAATAATAATCAGATATTGAATGTGATCTTACATTATCGTTATACACTGCGCATGTTAGAGATTTCCATTTCAATTAATATAAATATATTGTAAATATACAGAAGTCAAACTATAGTATATACAGTCAAAGCTCGATAACTCAACATTGACGGGACGGAGTTTTCATGTTGAGTTAGCGAGTATGTTGAGTTATCGGATGTATAATTTTATTTTTTATTTATAATGGTATTTTAGTTACGCTACTAATAGTATATTACCCCTAATGATGGTTTATGATTATTATTAAGTATATAGATTGTATATTATAATTATATTATAGTAAAGATATAATATATTATTTATTACTACTACACACATGTAGTATATATATAATTTATTTTGTACAACAAATATTATTTTTAATATTGTTTACATTTTTATCTTGTGTTTTAAAAAGTATTTTACATAATCTTTGTATGTGTTATGGTGATATAACATTTCATGCAATATTATAGCATATCCTTAATGTATCCTTAATGTATGTTATAACTGAATAAATACTCTTATAATAAGTAATTCCATGTCAATGTACTATCTAATTTTATATGTGAATAATTAATATTAATAAATATTAATTATCCAATATATAGAACATATATGTTTATAATTTAGAAATATTCACCATACTATACTCAAGAAATTCTCAAGAATGACATTTTATAAATATTTAATTCAATATCACTAGAACATATATGTTCTTGTGATATATAGTAGTTAACATTGACATTAAACATAAGTTAAGATAATTATCATATATAGAAATTAAATAATAATAATTAATGGTCAAGACATACGAAGGGCGGGGTAGTTTGATTGACATTGGCGCCTATTCACACAAATGGACGCTATATTTAGTAACAGTGTCGCGGATACATACAAAGGGGGGGGGGAGTAGTTTGATTGACAGTGACTCCTATTCACACAAAGGGACGCTAAGCTGAGTAATAGTGTCGCGGATACATACACAGAACCGCTATGTTGGTTGAAAATGGCGCGAATAAATATAATCCCAAAGGTAAATATTGGAATGTATTTTAGATACCAATAATACAAATTCGAAATAATACGAATCTAATATTTAAAGTCCGAAATAGTCCGAATCTAATATTTAAAGTCCGAAATAGTCCGAGTTAAATATTAAAGTCTGGTCCGAGTCCGATATATCATAAATGATACTGTATCAGTCCGGTATCAATGACCTAAAGTCCGAAGTCCGGGTCCGAAGTCCGGGTCCGAATGACAACGCTACTTACAGCATAATCATACTTATGTTGTGTTATATATGTTATATGTGTCAACAGTATTCTATATATGTGCCATTATTAATCAAAATAATCCGTGGCATCATTATATTCAGTTTATAAAAAATTAGATCGTTAATATATCCATTTTAATTTATCTATTATCAATCTATATATTTTAATTATGATTAGATATGTAACATTCTTTAATTTAATAATTATAAAAAAGTAATATCAGAATATATATATGCTATATCATTTTTATTAACAAATCGAACTTAAAATGTTGTTTACGTTTTTATACGAAAATCAATTCATATAATCTGTGTATTTGTTATAGTGATATAACATTTCATCCACTATTAATAAACTATTAACTTGTAAATAAATAGATATGTTAAAAATTACGTAATAATACAAATATAATTTACTTGAATAAATAACATATCGTATATAATGATTATATCATATGCAATAGGATGTATAATTATAATCATAATATATTGTTTTATCTGATACAGGAATATTTTGTGCACGAATTTGCTTGAATCACGCATAAGCCCTTTCTTCAAGAAATTCGTGTGAGGATAATTTGGCCCGTTTTCTTTTATTGTTGAATTCTAAAGATGCCTTATAAATGGCATCTTTATTCTTAAACCATCCAGCTATGGTAGATACAGAAACATCTAATCGTTTGGCGACTGACTTTCTTGATTCGCCTTTATCAATATTAATGATGGATTCTAATTTATCATTTATGGAGATAGAAGTAATTTTTCTCTTGACTGACATGTTACTTAATTAGATTTATAATCTATAATGATTTCGAATATACAAGAATGTATATTAATAAACTTATTGTTAAAAATAATCATTCCCCATTGGATACTTCAAAATAGGCCTAATCCTTGAGTATGCCTTGCAAGGGTGCACTCACGAGTCATTGTCCATTGTGAGGGGGTAGTAGTAGGCGGTAGTAGTAGTAGTAGTAGTAGTAGTAGTAGTAGTAGTAGTAGTAGTAGTAGTAGTTGTAGTAGTGGTGGTGGTGGTGGTGGTAGTAGTAGTAGTAGTAGTAGTAGTAGTAGTAGTAGTAGTAGTAGTAAATGGGCATTCGGGATAGGTAATACGTCTATAGACTTAAGTTATGGTTTGCTCACATAACTGCATTCAAAATAGTACTCGTATGATAATATAATAATTGTAATTGTATTTTTACGTTTATATATTTATATCCATATATTATTAAATAAAACCATGTTGACTAATGTATGTTGAATTATATTTGTTGAACAATGCAGTTTCATTACATGTAAAATATACGAATCCAACAACATTTGTTGTGATATTTTGATTTTTCATAAATGTTGAGTTATCGGATGTATATTTACATGTAATGTATAAGCTAGGATTATATAAAACATGTTGAGTTATATGTATGTTGAGTTATATTTGTTGAGTAATAGGGTTTTTGTTAACATGTAAAAGATACGAATCCAACCAAATATTTTTGGGATGTTGAGTTATCGGCAATGTTGACTTATCGGCATGTTGAGTTATCGAGATTTGACTGTATTACATTTTTACATGATATATTTGTATATATATATATATATATATATATACAAATATACTTATATAATTATATATATAATCTATGTAATCTAAAAATTAAAATATATATTGTCATAATCTTATACATGAGAGTGTGAGACTTGTTTTTGAGCATAATTAATAGTGTAATACATCCTCAGGTCTAGACTCGCACACCGCACACAAACGTGCGATAGTGGACCAACGAATAGTTCAGCGACGGGATACATTAGTTACAGTGTGTGATGTGCGGTTCGCACTCGCACCGACCACGTCCCAGGTACCGATACCGGAAGCTGTCCCGTCCAGGCACGCGGCGAATCACTTTAGCGAAGCGCGATGGTCTAGATGATTCCGTGGCGCGAGAACTTCGGCCTAAATTCGAACCGGAAGTAGATATAGCGAACCGTGTCGACACGTTTATGGGTAGCTTACGTGTGTGGTCACGTGCTAGGCTGTAGCGTCGACAACATCACGTGGTCAACCACGCGTACCTACGTATGTTTCCCCGGTATCGAATTACAGGCGAGATGATTTCGGCGTGATTACGTTTGAACTTTGGTCCGTATATTATAAAAAGTTATTTTAACTTTTATTTAGGCCGCCCAAAATTGTAATTTATTATATTTATTCGATGTAGTTAAATATCATTAACCACTGGTGGTTAACAATTAACCCTGTGGCTAAAACCATGGTTGAAATGTATGGAAAACAACGAATTAATATCTTTATCCACATCACACCACATGTAATAGTATCTTGTTCGTGTAGCGTCGCTACATATATATCATGTATCACATTTCTCATCTACTTAAAAAAAATATATATATATATATATATATTATATTTAATATTAAGTATATTTATATTTTATATTTTATAGATTATTATTTATATGATTTATGTTTTGTTGGCGTTTAGAATAACATGTAAATGTGAAGTATTTGTCGATAAGTTTATTAATAAAATATGATTTAATCTTCGTATACGTCAAACGTATATATGTACATATACGTATAGATAATATCATCGGGGGTGCGGGGGTCGCGAAGGGCCCACGCCATCTTATCAGGGGGCAAACTTCGCGATTATCGACCCACAAACCGTATGACGTCATAATAAAGGGGTTGTAACCGCTGCATGTTACGAAACAAATGCGTAAGAGACAGAGAGAGAGGGTTGAACTTTCGCGTTTGTATAGAGAGAGAGATAGGGTATGTTGCTGTAGTACGGACACTTGGACAGATTACAGTGGTATGCACCTATGGTCATCTGTCCGAGTTCCTTCTACCGAAAGCATACCTATAGAAATAGGGGTGTCGTTGTCATGAATCGGAATAAATAAAGGTAGAAATCATCTCGCCGTAAAGCCGCGGATGACTTCGAAATAAATAGAACTCCTGCCGCTCCCTAGTGGGCCGTAGAGAGATAAATATAATACAAGTGAATCATCGTGCTCTGGTGATGCTGACGATAATAAATATAATAATAATAATGATGATGGTATCGTGAATATGTTATTGATGGTGATGACAATTAAATTGCATTGATGATATGCATCTCATGATATCCGTTCCCCGCTCACGTCGATGTAACGGGGTAACGGTTCGTTGAAACGGGTGTCCGAGTTAGAGGGATCCGCAAGACTGCCACGAGGAACTGGCTGACGAGCAAGCGGAGCCGGGAATGTCGATACGTCGAGAGCGCATCCATGGATGACTCATGATGTCGTCGAGAGAGGGGCGTGCGCTAGGTTTGAGTGACAGGCACTTGCGGATCAGATCTCTGACGTCGGCGGATACGTTACGCTTGTAGTTTAGTTCAGCCTTGCAGATCTGTTCGTCCTTCTCGTAAGGGATATCCCCGCAGACCATATCGTACAGGAGAATGCCCAGTGACCATACCGTTGCCTGGCGACCGTCGTAACGTTGTAGTCTGATCCACTCGGGAGGGGAGTAAACTCTAGTACCTGTGTATGTAAGATGTTGAATATAAGACATTGATGGATGTTGGTGTTATATATATATTATAATATATGGTGTGCTTTAGGTAGAAGGACAGGTATCTATGTGGACATATTGCTTAGATATAACTGTAGCCTGACCATCTGGACATATTACAAACCTTATGGGGTAATATATAATCTAGTTATTGTGTATATTGTAGGTGTGCTAACCGTCAAAGGACGTGTATTCTTCGTCCTTCAGGTAAGTACCGGAACCGAAGTCGATGATCTTCAGGGTATCGGTCTCGATATCTACTAGAATGTTCTCGTCCTTGAGGTCGTTGTGAAGGACACCGGCCTGTTGACATCTCGCCACTGCGGTCACTATCTGTGCGAAGAAGTCACGTGCCTGGTCTTCGCGTAAGAACACCTTCTTAGTGATGTAATCGAAGAGATCGCGTGAGCGTGCTGGGCGTTCCATCACGATCACGAAACTATCTGCCTTCTCGAGGAAGTCGAATATCTTGACCACTCCGTCGATGTGCGATGTCTTGCGCATTAGCGACACCTCCAGTGGCATGAGTTGTCCGTCAATCTGATAATAGAAATAGAAGTTATTAATATAAATATATAGTGGCATATAATATAAAAAATATGTAATTTATAAAAAATATAATTAAACGATAATTGTTCGAATGAATAAAATCTACACATCAATAGAATGGCTACGTCAATGATTGTTGACGTGCGTATGCGTAGGCGTATGTGTATGATACGATACGGACACACGTGCGACGCGTATCATATGTTTAATGTGTTTGTTATTTAAATTAAAGATGACCACGTCACGAATCCCATCAATAAAGTCGTTAATGTATACAATGTATACACATTATAGTCCACCAGCGTAGAGGTATCGAGTTTACAACAACACAACACACCGGTGCGTATAGGTGTGCGGCGCGCACTGTGCGTGAATAGCTCACTTAATATCTCGCACTATCTCACACAATCTCGCGCGCACTCTCTCTCTCTCTCTCTCTCTCTCAAGTCATTGAACTGCACTCGCAGCGTTGATAAACAAGCGTGTAATTCGCACAAGGGGTGGCGGCCATTGATTGTATTCATTCATAGCGGAATGAGTGCATATGCAGTGCACATTGTGCACCCACTCATTCTCATACTTGTACACACACAATCGTGTGTATATATATATATATATATATATATATATATATATATATATATATATATATATATATATATATGTATATATATAAATATATATATATATGTATATATATAAATATATATACATGAATGTGTTTATGTACGTGATACAGTACTACTCGGGCCGCGCGGGTGAGTTAGTTGATTATGGTCACGGTTGATCGACTACGCGGAATGTCGGCTCTATTGTGCTGTGGGTCGGTCTCTATTGTGGCGGCGACGTGTCTATTGTACACACACGCCAGCCAGCCAGCCAGCCAGCCAGCCAGCCAGGTAGGTAGGTAGGCGGCTATTGTCTAGGCCACCCGTAAACACAAACAAAACGGCACCTTTATTACACATATTGACTACATTGTATACCGTTGACGGGATCTCGCGTTAAACCTCGAGATCGTCACTAATATATACATATGTATGCGTGGATATATATACACCACATATATGTTATTGTGTACTGACCATTTCCCAGGAGGTGACCTTGCTCCTGGCGATGTGCTTCACTGCTACCGGAAGTCCGTCTGACTTCCGCGTGGCGGCGTACACTGTACCGAAGCCACCCTTTCCGAGCACGTGATGCAGGGCGTAGGTCTTGTCGAAGTAATCGCGGTCTGATTTAACTGTAGAGTGGGGTGGGGTTGTAGCTATTGTTGTGGGTATTGGTGCTCAGGTATTGCCTAGTAACCCTAATGTGTATACTTAATATATGTTAACCTATATTATATATATATAATATATATTATATATATTATATATATTATAATATATATTATTTATATATAAATATATATATATACATATATATTTATATATATATATATATATATATATATATATATAACTATAATATAATAGTTATGTATATAAATAATATAATATATATTATTGTAGGGTAATGTATATAAATGATATAATATATAAATGTATAGGGTAATGTAATTAACCTTTTTCGCTGGTTGGTAAAACCATTGCTTTCGACGTAATCCGTTTTGTGTACGAAGGAATATTCATCGTATTAGCGGGTATCAACATTATGTATAGTGGTATGTGTGTGTGTATGTGTATGTGTAGGTAGATAGATAGATTGTATTAGAAATATTAATGACACATCGGCATCGATATAATAATCTGAACTGATTGCTCTCTGTCTACTAGTCATGAGTTCGACTGGTGAGGCGGGTGCTCGTCGTGGCGGGCGTCGGTAAATACGCGCGCTTTTGGCGTCGTTCCAATTCCACTTATTGTAATTAGAAAATCGTGACTATTTATATGGTCTACATAATTAATATAAAAACAAATAATTAGTTATAACATCGGATCACGTGTTACAACCACTGTACCTATAATGCTATAGGCATGTGTGCATACTGCATACGTTATTGATTAATTAGTAATATATTATTATATATATTTGTGTAATTCTTGTTAAAATAGTTTTAAATAGTTTTAAAATTATTATTGGAAATTAAAATTAGGTTTAATGTATTATTATTATTTACGAATATAATAAATAAATTATCGGAAATAAACTATTTAGTATTACATTAATTATAAACGCATGCTATTTACCAGTTAACCATCACTATCAACATAACTAGGGGCGTCGGAACAGGGGGGGCGGGGGGTATCGGACCCCCCCCCCCATTCAAAAATATGGGGGGGCTAAGTATGTTTTGCCCCCCCCCCCCATGAAATGTGTATTAATAAATTTTATATATATTAAATCAGGTATATTGTCTTTGTTAATAAAAAAAATGTCTAAAGAATTTTACCAAACATATGGGGGGGGCTAAGTATTATTTGCCCCCCCCCCCATGAAATGTGTATTAATAATTTTTATATATATTAAATCTAGTATATTGTCTTTGTTAATAAAATAAATTTCTAAAGAATTTTACCAAACATATGGGGGGGGGCTATGTATTGTTTACCCCCCCCCCCATCCATGAACTATCATAATATTCATGAGATAATCTCTGATAGATACTTGTTATCTGGTGATATTTAGAATGAAATTATTCAACTATATAAATCTAAATTATTCAATATTTGATTATAAGATATTAATGTAATTTTCTCAATTCAATGTGATGGAATTCAAGATATATCCGGAAGTGAGCAGGACATTTTGATGGTTCGATATTTGCATAAAAACTATAAATTAAAGAAATATGCATATTAATATGCAATATGACTGAGGATACAACTTAAATATAGCAAATTTAATATTATCTGAACTTTAACATATTAACTTGCCTATTTCTAAATTAAGAAGACAGTCATACGACGGTGCAGCTAATATGTCTGGTCAATATAATAGTGTAGACTATAATAATGAATAGACAGCCATTAACTTTGTATACATAATGTGGAGCTCATCGCACAAACTTAATAGCATAATCATTAGATAATAATATAAATATAAGAAAAGCCTTGAGAGTGGTTCATGATGTGGGATTATTATATGAACAAACGATAAAATTCCGGATTGTATATAATACTAATAGGATTATACCTAATTAGGTATAGTACATTATACCTAATAACAAAGCAAAGAAATTGAAACCAATATGCCCAACAAGATGGACTGCGAAAATCATGTATATAATACTAATAATAACAAAGCAAAGAAATTGAAACCAATATGAAACCAAGATGGGACTGCGAAAATCATGTATTAAAACAACATTAGATCTATATAGTGGTTTAATCGATGCACTGAAATAATATAAAGAATTAGATTATATTACCAATGACCACAAATATATTGCAAATTTATTATTAACAAATATGAATAAGTCAAATATTTTTTCTATGAATATTTAAATTTTTATATTTGAAAGCTTTGATATGAAGGTGAAAGCTTTCATGATACCAACAAATACTATTGAAGGTAACATTTATAAAAAATATACTTGAAAGCATATATGATTATAATTATATATACCTAATCATAATAAAAATAATAACTAAACATAAAGGATCAGATAATAGTAAAGATGATTCTAATTAAATTGAATAATGATAGAAATAATTTGCACACATTTATTGAAGATATAGAAACGAAAGTATTTTATATTTTATATATACAAGTTTTTATATTGATTCAAGGTTAATAACATACTTTTATAAACATATAATATAAAACATTTTATAAAATACAAAATAGCTTATAATAAATATTAATAATAAAATATTATATAATTTATTTTTATTTTAAATATATATAATTTAATTTTCTAAGTATATCTAAGTATATCTAATTCAGAGAATAATAATAAGACATATAATATAAATTATTATAAATATGTATGAGATGAATAGTAATGAAAGTTTAAAAGACTATGTAAGGTACCTCATCTAGATAAAATAATATAAAATTGTTAATGTTATGTTAATATAAGCATGTGATTAGATATTATCAGTTAATAAGTTAATATACTTTATCATTAGTATTTACAGAATAAAATATACTGAGTTGTTTGATTCCATAATAATGAAAATTATAACCACATTTTATACTAAGAAAATATTATTTATACATTCTTATAAATTAAAGTAATCATTATTACAAATAATATAATTCATGAAAAAAAGGTTTGTTTTTTTAGATTAATCTTATTAATCCATTAATTTTCTACACTAAACAGATGTTATTAAAAAATGTATGAAGAATTAACGATTGAAAGATCGAATTTCCATATGTTCAAATCAATCAATATGTTCAACACTATCTGATGAGGATAAACATATACATGAGGGAACAATCTCCTAAAATTCAAAAAATATTTTCTGGCATAAGTGATTAGATCATATTTTATTGGTTTACCCCTCAAGTTCTGTGTCATGTTAGCGTGTATTTAGTAAGCTACGAATAATAAATACGTTGTTACGATCTACTATGCTAGATAGTAGATTAAATGCATTAGTATTGGCAAATATCAATCAAAAAATAATTCACACAATTGAGATGGGTATATTTATAAATAAAAATCTATATTTATATAATAATAAATTATGTAATGTTTATTATTTATTTTCTAATATATTCCTACTCATTGTTATACAAATTAAATATTATTAATTGCATATTAAAGTGTTAACATAGACTAAAGAGGTATACGATATTAATAAGATATAGTTAGTAATTATATTAGTAATAAATAATAGGATATATAATATAACATAGAAATAAATAGCCCCCCCCCATAAAAAATATCGTTCCGACGCCCCTAAACATAACATTAATGTAATAACGGGAATAATTATTATTATCAGATTTATAGATACTATAGATACCTATCAATAACAATATTCTAGAAAATATATTAGTCCAAAGTATAGAGCTAGGTACACTTGCACCCGATAGATTATGAATATGCATGAGATGTATACATCCTCATATTTATATGTTATCTATTCAAACATATCGATTTAATGGTTATAATTTAACTCCGCATAAGTATATTCTATATTAAAAGTACATACTATTCGTTTATGAATCATACATTATTATATATAATATTAATCAAATAACTAATTATTATTACACCTTCCGATTCTTAATTACTCCAGTAATATTAGCGCATGCGCATGAATCCTTGTAAATGTTCCACAAACGCATAAGTCTAACAATAATACAGTGAACTTCTCTATTCGTACACCTCATTACAATCACACGTGGGACCTATAGGTTACCACAACATGTGACACCATAACCTATGACACCGCAACATGTGACACCACAACATGTGACACCGCAACATGTGACACCACAACATGTGACACCGCAACCTATGACACCGCAACATGTGACACCACAACATGTGACACCACAACCTATGACACCACAACATGTGACACCACAACCTATGACACCACAACATGTGACACCACAACCTATGACACCGCAACATGTGACACCACAACATGTGACACCGCAACATGTGACACCATAACCTATGACACCACAACCCATTGCACCTCGACATTGTTAATTCTTACAGTTGATTTTATTATGCAATTATTAAATGCACTTTATAGAGTGTACTATATATAGTTTACTATAGTAAACTATACAATACACAGTGTAGCATGTACATTGTACATTGTACATTGTACATTGTACAATGTATATGGTACAATATCAGTGTACGCCGTACACTATACGGTATACCAGTGGTCTCACTAAGGAATAATATTGACTGCACATAAATATATTATTATTAATAATTATTTATCAATTAATATTGTATAGTTTTAATAGTTATATATAATTATTATAAATGCACAGGTAGGTAATATATGCATGTAAGCTGAAATACTGATAATAACAGCAAAAACGTATGACTAAACAAAATATTTTAAAGATGAAGCGTTTGTTTATTATTATTTTTTTATATTTAGAATTGTATTGTTTTAAAAAGAATTTCATTTTATTCTTCTCCTTTATTTTGTGCTGCGCCAGAAAAAATTCCCTTTAAATACTCTTGTGTTTTACCATGCTCTCTTTCATGTTGTCTATTATTTCGTTTATTTATCCTAAAAATGTTAGGTTAATTTGAAATGTCATTAAATTATGGCTAAAATATTATTAATGACTTTTTAATTAAATAATTAACCAAGCTAATACCACATGTCTTGGATTACAATTTTCAAAATCTGACATATCATAATGAATAAATAATTGATTATTCTCAGTTTCTATTTTCATTATATTTCTATGTAGTACAGACTTAATTATTTGCAATTATAATTTTTTCCACATCGGAACTGTTTGGTTTAGGGCCCATAATTCTACTTTATGTACAACACAATATAGACAATTATTCCATGCTAAAAAATAATAAATGTATGTTATATGGTATATTTTATGTATATTTCATACATACCTTGCTAGCTTTATAACAAGTTCACGAAGATTGTATTTTCTATATATATTAATTTCTGAATGCAATAATAAATCGTTATATTTTAAGAATAAATCTATTAAGTTAAAATCAGCACTTATCAAAGTATGTAATTGCTTTATGTTTACTTATTCTTTTAATTTAATAAAATGTTCAAGTTTTGAAAATATATTTTCATCTGTTGTAAATCGCTCCTTTATATTATTTACTAAAGTTTTTATAAGTTCACCTTTTATTTCAGATATATCTCTCATTTCAGATACATATAAATTATGTATACATATTATCATAATACGATGTCTTACTTCACGATTATTTTTTCTCTTCAACTTAATACCTTTCAAGTGATGAGTACTATTGATTTTTTTTCAATTGATTCGATTAACTTAGTAACCCATCCGCCAATTTAATCGGTTTTTAATAATTTATTTAGTATATTCTATTAAAGTTAAACCTACAAAATATTATGAAACATTATTTATGTTATTCTGAATATCAGGGGCTATATGCATTGTATTCTGCAATATTAATTATATAAATATGACAAACCTCAATATTATTAAGTTGTTGCTGAATATCATATATCGTAGTCGAATCAGATTGCATCTTTTTTTTTGATATCTAGAGAATATAATTAGTACATCGGCCATAAAGCAAGTTGCATGCATAATAGATGAAGTTTATGTTAATTGCAAAGATACGTTGAAAATACCAAGGCTGCATTACATGTCTTTGAATTAAAATACATTATTAATGCATTCCATGATTTTAATATGCTTTCAACTAGTTGATGAGTGAATTAACATCATCGTATTTCAAATATTTTTGGAAATGAGCAAACAATAAGGTTATTGTACTCTGAAATATTTTTTAACTCTCTGCACCTGAATCCATATTTAGCGAAATATTATGAAATAAATACTTAATGGCATCAGTATATTTTTAATTTCTGGTAATTCATTGTTTGCTGCCTTCCATGCCAGAATTGGCTTGTTTGCACAACACAATATTGCAAGTAGAGCTATGGACTAGCTGAACTTCTTAAATATATACTCTTGAAATATATTCCATAAATCATTATTATGTCCTGTATTTACAGATGTTCCATCTGTCAATAACGACGAAACCTCTTTCATTATTAAATTTGTTACGTTACTTCCAAGAAGATTTTCCATTGATTTAAAAATCATTGTGTTTAATATCCCACGAGATCAACGTTCCAAAGGTTCTTATACACCTAAAAATATAAGCGATTCGTTTCCAACCTTATCTATTAATTTCATAAGTGTGTATATATTATCAACATGTGTCCTGTCTACACTACCGTCTGACCGAACAGATATTCCAGTAGAATTTTTTATTGTTTTTTGTAATTTTTGTTTTTCATATATGTATATATTATAATGAATAATAATTCTTTTTGCATATGGGGCGTCATATATTGTAAATAGGTATTCATAATAATATTATCATCAGAATTATATTTAAATTTTGATTCCATCATATTCACAACTGCTCTAGCAGGGAAAGAATATTCAGGTAAAACCAACTTCCTTGAATAATAATATACCATGATCAATAACGATCCTACTTATAAGCTAAATAACTATTTTCCTTTGATATATAATTTGTTAGTTGTATCTTATGTGATTTTTTCATCCTTTTTTTGATAAGCAATAATACATGTATGTGTTATGATATTCAGAACTTATATACTTCATAATGGTCACTTTTATATATATTATATCACAATATGTTGTTATTGGTGATCTTCTTGTGCTTAATAATGTAATAATATCGGAAAACTCCCCGTATGGTATGCATCTAACATAATGCCTTCAAAAATAAATTAGAATAATACAAATATTGTTGTTCAAAATTGAAACATTGACTGCACAAAATTGAAAAATTGACTGCACAAATAAATTATTGACTTCCCATTTTTGTGTTGACTGCACATTAGCGCGATCCCTGGTATACATGGTAAATTGTTGTGATATGTTAACGATCTGTACCCTATACATTGAATTCGCTGTACCCTAATGTTTAACAGTGTAGTCTAGACTAATTAATAATTAACATTTATAATATATAGATTACTTAGTCAATATAAACCATAGGAGGAATGACATGCATGGACCCTATAGGGAACCCTAAAGGATGAATTATATGCTGCTGTAATGGAATTCAACATATCATCATATCATCCTATTACGAGTCTCTTCCGCCACCATGTATATGGGGTGTGTTTACCCTATAGGGTGTATATATCCTGAATCATCTATAGACATTATCATTATATCTATTATAAGCTTGTGTGCTATTTCTTCAGCTATAGCTATACCTATATATAGGTCTATCTTACAACACGATTACACCGCCAATCATGTATAAAGGACATACTATAGTCACAATGTATAGTAACGTATATATATATAACGTACATATATATATATATATATATATATATATATATATATATATATTCGACTCCTGGCAGTTCTTGATTTTCTCTTGTGTTTATAAAGAACTTAATAAACGATAAATCAAAACACAAGAAAAAAAATGTTTACTATTTGTATTATATTGTCCGGGGAATCTCACAGTTATTTATAACATGTACAAGTCTATGTCTTCTTGAGGGGTCCATTTGTATCTGCTATTTGTATTTTATTCAATATATATATGAGATTTCAATAAATAAATAGTATTATATATATACGCATTACCCCTCAAATATACGAAACCTTGATGCGAGCCTAAAGGTAATAGGGCCTTGCCTGCAATATACAAATAACGACACCAACACACTATTCATAATCGACCTCTCCTCTCATACTCCCAACCTCTCCTCTCATCCTCTAAACCTCTCCTCTCAACCTATCAACCTCTCCTCTCCTAATATAATTACAACTACATCTACCGTACACCACTGTCTCCGCATGCGATCACCTCGCCTCCTATTAGGATGTTAGATGATGATCCTACATACTGTCAATGTTTGAATTGGGTAACTTTTATTTATTGATTACTGTTACCTAATTGGTTTAGGCATTTCCATCAACTTCTTATTGAAGTTTTCGGACGTTTAGTGATAACCTGATCCCTCCTACCTGTTCCATACAACTGTGTATAGTATACTATATAGTATATAGTATACTATAGTATAAGGCATATATCACTACAGTGACAGATTATATAATATCAGTATAACTCCATTCTTAATTAAATGCACCGTATTCATTATACAGTGTACATTGTACATTGTATACAATATAGGTGCCTACATTATGTAATTTATGAAATAAATATGTATTAGTACTTTCTTTTATTTAAATGTCGAGGTAGGTTTCATATCTCTAGTTGATCCGATGATACAAATTCAATGTGTCCAGTTAGCAGATACCGTATACGGTATACGGATAGGTATACCGCAGGGGTCGCGCTAATGTGCAGTCAACGAAAAAATGGGAAGTCAATAATTTATTTGTGCAGTCAATTTTTCAATTTTGTGCAGTCAATGTTTCAATTTTGAACAACAATATTTGTATTATTCTAATTTATTTTTGAAGGCATTACCATAAGGGGAGTTTTCCGATATTATTACATTATTAAGCACAAGAAGATCACCAATAACAACATATTGTGATATAATATATATATATATAAAAGTGACCATTATGAAGTATCTATGTTCTGAATATCATAACACATACATGTATTATTGCTTATCAAAAAAAGGATGAAAAAATCATATAAGATACAACTAACAAATTATATATTAAAGGAAAATAGTTATTTAGCTTATAAGATAGGATCGTTATTGATCATGGTATATTATTATTCAAGGAAGTTGGTTTTAACTGAATATTCTTTCCCTGCTAGAGCAGTTGTGAATATGATGGAATCAAAATTTAAATATAATTCTGATGATAATATTATTATGAATACCTATTTACAATATATGACGCCCCATATGCAAAAAGAATTATTATTCATTATAATATATACATATATGAAAAACAAAAATTACAAAAAACAATCAAAAATTCTACTGGAATATCTGTTCGGTCAGACGGTAGTGTAGACAGGACACATGTTGATAATATATACACACTTATGAAATTAATAGATAAGGTTGGAAACGAATCGCTTATATTTTTAGGTGTATAAGAACCTTTGGAACGTTGATCTCGTGGGATATTAAACACAATGATTTTTAAATCAATGGAAAATCTTCTTGGAAGTAACGTAACAAATTTAATAATGAAAGAGGTTTCGTCGTTATTGACAGATGGAACATCTGTAAATACAGGACATAATAATGATTTATGGAATATATTTCAAGAGTATATATTTAAGAAGTTCAGATAGTCCATAGCTCTACTTGCAATATTGTGTTGTGCAAACAAGCCAAGTCTGGCATGGAAGGCAGCAAACAATGAATTACCAGAAATTAAAAATATACTGATGCCATTAAGTATTTATTTCATAATATTTCGCTAAATATGGATTCAGGTGCAGATAGTTAAAACATATTTCAGAGTACAATAACATTATTGTTTGCTCATTTCCAAAAATATTTGAAATACGATGATGTTAATTCACTCATCAACTAGTTGAAAGCATATTAAAATCATGGAATGCATTAATAATGTATTTTAATTCAAAGCCTTGGTATTTTCAACGTATCTTTGCAATTAACATAAACTTCATCTATTATGCATGCAACTTGCTTTATGGCCGATGTACTAATTATATTCTCTCGATATCAAAAAAAAAGATGCAATCTGATTCGACTACGATATGTGATATTCAGCAACAACTTAATAATATTGAGGTTTGTCATATTTATATAATTAATATTGCAGAATACAATGCATATAGCCCCTGATATTCAGAATAACATAAATAATGTTTCATAATATTTTGTAGGTTTAACTTTAATAGAATATACCTAATAAATTATTAAAAACCGATTAAATTGGCGGATGGGTTACTAAGTTAATCGAATCAATTGAAAAAAAATCAATAGTACTCATCACTTGAAAGGTATTAAGTTGAAGAGAAAAAATAATCGTAAAGTAAGACATCGTATTATGCATAATTTATATGTATCTGAAATGAGAGATATATCTGAAATAAAAGGTGAACTTATAAAAACTTTAGTAAATAATATAAAGGAGCGATTTACAACAGATGAAAATATATTTTCAAAACTTGAACATTTTATTAAATTTAAAGAATAAGTAAACATAAAGCAATTACATACTTTGATAAGTGCTGATTTTAACTTAATAGATTTATTCTTAAAATATAACGATTTATTATTGCATTCAGAAATTAATATATATAGAAAATACAATCTTCGTGAACTTGTTATAAAGCTAGCAAGGTATGTATGAAATATACATAAAATATACCATATAACATACATTTATTATTTTTTAGCATGGAATAATTGTCTATATTGTGTTGTACATAAAGTAGAATTATGGGCCCTAAACCAAACAGTTCCGATGTGGAAAAAATTATAATTGCAAATAATTAAGTCTGTACTACATAGAAATATAATGAAAATAGAAACTGATAATAATCAATTATTTATTCATTATGATATGTCAGATTTTGAAAATTGTAATCCAAGACCTGCGGTATTAGCTTGGTTAGTTATTTAATTAAAAAGTCATTAATACAATTTTAGCCATAATTTAATGAAATTTCAAATTAACCTAACATTTTTAGGATAAATAAACGAAATAATAGACAACACGAAAGAGAGCATGGTAAAACACAAGAGTATTTAAAGGGAATTTTTTCTGGCGCAGCACAAAATAAAGGAGAAGAAGAAAATGAAATTCTTTTTAAAACAATACAATTCTAAATATTAAAAAAAAATAATAAACAAACGCTTCATCTTTAAAATATTTTTTTAGTCATACGTTTTTGCTGTAATTATCAGTATTTCAGCTTACATGCATATATTACCTGTACATTTATAATAATTATATATAACTATTAAAACTATACAATATTAATTGATAAATAATTATTAATAATAATATATTTATGTGCAGTCAATAGTATTCCTTAGTGAGACCACTGGTGTATACAAAGATATACCCTAAAATATATATATTGTACCCTAGTGAGTTTAAAAGTCTTTTACCCTATAGGGTATATCTCACTAGGGTACAATATATATATTTTAGGGTACATATATATTAAATATTAGGGTACATGATTTTTAAATGTAGTAGGGTACACTCTATATATGTATTAGGGTATAGCTATGTTATATATTAGGGTACGTGATTATTATATTTACATTGCATTAGGGTACACGGTATCATATAATTAGGGTTCAACCAGCCAACATTCTTTAGGGTATACCTGTTCATTTTTAGGGTACTGGTCGTATGTATTCAAATTGTATCTTAATCAGGGTACGGGCAGGGCCGGCTTAAGCATACTATGGGCCCCGGGCAAAAAAAACACATGGGCCCCATAATAATTTGTATAAGATATGAATAAGGTCATTCTATCAATAACTAATATATTTATAACTATTACATTTTTATATATATATATAAATGATATATATATATATAGATTGTATTAAAATAATAATAGTAAACAACCCTTTAATTTTGAATAGTAAGTTAATAATTAACAAGTTTTTAATTGAATAAGCTTATTACCCTATAGGGTTGTTATTAAAAATGAAAGTAAACAACCCTTTAATTTTTGATATTAACAACCCATTTTATTAACAACCCTTTAATATTTGATATTAAAAACCCTTTTTATTAACAACCCTTTAATATTTGCTATTAAAAACCCTTTTTATTAACAACCCTTTTTTAATAAAAGTAAACAACCCTTTAATTTTTGATATTAACAACCCATTTTATTAACAACCCTTTAATATTTGATATTAAAAACCCTTTTTATTAACAACCCTTTTTTAATAATAGTAAACAACCCTTTTTATTAACAACCCATTTATTTCTGATATTAACAACCCTTTTTATTAACAACTCTTTAATATTTGATATTAAAAACCCTTATATTAACAACCCTTTTTTAACATGGGTTGTTATTGAAATTATAAGTAAACAACCCTTCTTTATTAACAACCCTATAATTTTGTAGAATAACAACCCTTATTTTTAACAGTGTAGGTTATATTATTATTATATGCATATTAACTGCCTGTGTGGCTCAGTGGCAAAGGTGTCAGACACACAAGCAGTAAGACACGGGTTCGAGCCTCGTCCGGATCATTAATTAATTTTATAAAATGGGTCTTAAAATATTATTTAGAAGTGATCTTATATAATTGTGTATAAATAAATGATCGGCTCTCGTTAAAACCATGGATGCCTTAACACGAGAGCGGCTTCGAAGGGACATTAGAGCCATATATGGTTATAAGTAAAAACTTCATCTAAGTTACTGGATGGGATGAAAGGACACCAAATAAAAATAACAAATAACAAAAAAAAAATAATACAATTATGTACAAATATTTAAAATCTTTAAATTTTGAGTTTTATAAATGTTAGTTTTTCATATATATTTACATGTTTCGTGTGAAGGAGGTGCCCTTTAAGCTATGTATAATATATAGAGGGGGAGCTCATTCACTCCATGGATGGACATATATAGTAAGTTGCACCCTTACATTCATTGCAATATAATATTGTATAAGATAATAAATTAATTAATTAGTAGAAAATAAAAATTATATAAGTATAATTAAATATTTATATTACTCGATTTCATATCTAAAAAATTAGTAGTATGTATTAATTATAAATTTAATTAATTAGCTTTGATTATAAAGATAATTTATCCATACTTAAAAGTATTTATTATGTCAGAAAATGCCATAGAAAATTATGTATAAGTTTAACTTTCGAGAAGCTTAAACTATTATCTCACAAGTTTAATTATTTGCCATTAAATACAAGGTATATTCGGATGAAAATGTCTACATTTATATATATATATCTATCCCACCATATATTGTATATAATAGTGTTTGGATAGTCCATTCCTTTGAGATGTATATATATAACCTATCAATACAGTATAATATATATTAAAAAATGTACCTACTTATCAATTAAATTGTCAAATATTGGTAGAAAATAGTTATTTTGAACTTGCATATGATGTAAATTCAATATGTGATCAAGTGATATCATTATACTAATTCTTTTGTAATTTGTTTTGTTTGTATACTCCAATAAAATTCTCACAATCATTTATTTTCTAGCCTATATATTTATAGAGTATATAAATATTTTTTATTACCGCTATTATTTTCTCAATTGAACCTAATTGCAACACATTCATGATCGACTTTATTCTACAAAGTAATTAGCTTCAAGTTTTTCAAAAATTGAAGTATCAAATGCTTGCATTTTACTGAATAAATACATTGACTCTATTAATATAATGTACGTAAAGTACATATATAATATCATATATATAATGTAGTTATATAACTTATGTAATAATAGGAAGTCCACAATATAATGCACTGTAGTTATTATATTATAATATCATTAGCTTGTGATGACCATCTTATATTCGATAATTCTTTTAATACAAAATAGTATATCCTTTCTTTAATCTAGATGTTAAAATATTATATATTTAGGTTTGCTAAATAAAATATATTGATTTGGTATGAAACCAAAAATGTTGCTGCAATTGTAGTTGATTCAACGGTATTTTGCCCAACCAGATTTAACAAAGGCGCAGGTCAGGGGGTCCGTATTGCCAATAGACTGGTTTATTATGAAATATTGCATTTCATTTAATATTCCAGACATATTGCTGACATTGTCATAATCTTGAGCTCTATAATCTTTTATATTTATATTATTATTAAAAAATATTCTAATAAATCATTAGCTAAATATTTACCAGTGTGATAATTAATATCTAGGTAGGGATTATATCCTATCCTTTTTCTCCCAATCTCATTCTTACATCAATAAATATTAAATAATCATACCTTACTTGGCATATATGATGACGATTGTTAACTGATCTATGTGATATATCTTGAGTTGAGTCTACTGATATACTATATACTATATAATATTTTGAATTTTTATTTCTTCAATAATTTATATCTCACCTGTTCTCATTTTAATATCGTCATTGTGGGCGTGTATATGTAAATATATATACGAGGGTGATGTTAATATAATAATTCATTTGTAAGTAGCCTACTAGTTAGCTAATTGCAAAAAAAATCCTTTAGTTTTATATATATATAATATCCTTTTCAATAAATATAAATATAATTTATATCTGTAAATATTCTAGTAAAAAGATAATAATTTAGAAATTTTTGTTAAATTCACTTTTCTCATATGCCTAAATAACTCATATTTAATTAATTTATTATATTATTTTTATTTGTTTAATTAAAATTAATAGTATATAAGAAAATAGAATGTATAATAAATACTCTTTATAAATTTTGTTTATTTAATAAATAGTAAAAAAATGTTTCTCAAATAATTTATGGGCCCCCATAATGTTGGGCCCCGGGCAATTGCCCGGTTTGCCCCCCCCCCCTTGAGCCGGCCCTGGGTACGGCTATGGGGACACTACTTACACCCTAAGAAGGCACTCGCTGTACCATAATTAACAGTGTATAGTCTATATATATCATAATTCCTTCCATATAGGGATATCTATAGCTATATATAGTGCTATATATAGCACTATTTCATGTTATGAGTTCGTCGTAATAACTCGCCATTGTTAGTGCTGGTGCTGGATCGCACCCGTATATATATAGTATACGCTCCTCTATTCCTGAATGAACAATACTGGTTATCTAGATCAGGGAGCTCCAGGGTATAAACTGACGGTATAAGGTATATGATTAGCTATACCTGTATATGTATAGTGTACACTTCAAGGTATTTATGATATGTATATATAGGTATACCTATATTAGGTATATATACTTAATATAGGTATATATATATACCTAGTATATATATATATATATATATATATATATATATACATATATATATATATATATACATACATAATAGGTATTACCTATATCACAACTAGGTCCAACGGATAATATAACTTATTTATTTATTCCATGTTTAACTTTTATTGATTGGACTGTTTACTTTTTTAATTTACATATTATTATAATACATATATATATATATATATATATATATAAATATTATATGTTATCGACTGATCTCTTGCAAGTGACAATACAACACATATGTAAATCTATTTGCGTCATATGATAAATATATTTAACCAATTTAACCAATATATATATATATATATATATATATAATTTATGTTTAATTATAAATTAAACAAATATAAATTATATAAGATAATATTAATATTAATATATTACATATAAATTATTTAGTAAAATGTTTAAGACTATAATAACTATAGATTTACACTATATATTTGTTAGTAATATAGGTATATAATATAACGTATGATTACATTTATTACTATTACATATAATTATACAATTAGTAGGTTTTATATATATATATATATATATATTGATTGTTTGTATACACATATTTGTTCATATATAAAGATAGTATTTATGAATCTATTTGTGTACTACATACAAAATATATAAATATTTATTATATAAATAGTCTGATTTATTTACCTATCTATATTTGTATTATTTATGAGTTGTAAATTTTAATATAAATTAAATATAACATCGTGAATTATTTTATATATTCTAGAAGAGTGTTACTTCGAATATAATATATTTTATATTCGAAGTAAATTCTATATATATATATATATATATATATATATATATATATATATACATATAATAATAATATTAACAAGTAGGTTAATATATCACATAATGTTATTAAATTATGATAAATCAAAAATGCTAAACTACAATGAATAATATTATTCTTTATATACGAAATTATAAATACATAGTTAAATTAAATGCAACAGTATTTTTCAATAGAATATATATATAAGGTGTGTCATTACAAATATATATATATATATATATATATATATATATATATATATAATACAAAATGAAATACTATATATATATAAATATATATATATATATATATTATATATTAAATATAATAAACCCATGTTAATCAATGAGATACTCAAACACTATATAAAACGCACACAAGCATGACTATTTGTCTGACGCCTGATGCAGTAGGATACGGGTTCAAGCCCCGTCCGCACAATTAACATATATTTTATATATGTTATACCTTTAAGTCTTACAATATTATTTAGAAGTGATATCATATAATTGTGTATAAATAAATGATATGTATGGATTAAACCATGGATGCCTTAACATGAGAAGGCTTCGAAGGGA
This sequence comes from Osedax fenrisi, assembly GCA_964019155.1. Taxonomy (NCBI): domain Eukaryota; kingdom Metazoa; phylum Annelida; class Polychaeta; order Sabellida; family Siboglinidae; genus Osedax; species Osedax fenrisi. Next base: position 101,683,291 of record OZ025241.1, on the reverse strand, counting down.
CATTACACTGTTAGAAATAAATGGTATAACATTGATTAAAAAATGGTATAACCCCGTGGCGCCCTGGTATACCATTTACGGTATAACTAATTAAAAAAGTTATACCATATTTTATAAAAAGTTATATCATATTTGATATAAAGTTATACCATAGTTTATACCATATATTATATAAAGTTATACCATATTTTATAAAAAGTTATACCATATTTGATATAAAGTTATACCATAATTTATACCATATATTATATAAAGTTATACCATATTTTATAAAAAGTTATACCATATTTGATATAAAGTTATACCATCATTTATTAAAATTTATACCATATATTATATAAAGTTATACCATAATTTATAAAAAGTGATACCATATTTGATATAAAGTTATACCATAATTTATTAAAATTTATACCATATATTATATAAAGTTATACCATAATTTATTAAAAGTTATACTATATTTTATTTAAAATTATACCATAATTTATTAAAATGTATATTATATAAAGTTATATCATAATTTATTAAAAGTTATACTATATTTTATTTAAATTTATATCAGTGTTTATAATATCTTACTATTCTATATTATTAATTTATATATGGAATCGACATTTATAATGATAATTTATTTTCTAAAAACCACATATTTTGGTGTAACAATATTGTTTATTAACAGATACATTTTTAAATAAATAACGTGATATAAAATTACATAAACAATTAATGTTTGTAGGACATGTTACGTGAAACAAATAAAATTAACAATACCACTTAATAAAATACGAAATAAATTATTTTGAACGAAAACCAAACAATTATCGACACACATAATAAGCATCCTCTTTTCTGATATATGCATATATCCATGTATCCATGGAGTCATTATTTCCTGCAATTAAAATTCAAATATTTATATAAGTTATATATATATATATATATATATATATATATATATATATATATATATATATATATATATATATATATATATATATATATAGTATACTATAGTATGAATAATAATATTGTATATTATATAATAGTATAAATATGTATCTTATAAGAAACTTTATACAGTTAATATCATATATGATAATACTATATAAAGTATACTTTATAATTGTATACTTTATATACGTTAGAATTGTAATTAGAAAAATCCAATATATTATATTAATTACTGCAGTTATATATATAATAGAGTATACTATAATTTTGAATTAGCATACGAAAAATCATAAAATAACTATAATATTAAATCTATAGTTATTAAGTAATTATTAAGTAACCTTGTCTTTATTTTCATTGTAAATTCATTTTTCAATAATTCGCAAACTACCATCATAAAATATATGATTCCCGCATCTATTTTAGGAAATATTATATTATATATTTAATTATACACTTTATAATCTATATTTGATTAAGGAAAGAAGGATATTGATAATATTTGTACAACAGTTAACCTTATTTATATATACCTATTAGTAATATTATTTAAATTTAATTACATTGTGAACTAAAAATAAAATAAATAATTGACCATATATGGATATATACTATCCATGGACTAATACAATATAATTGCATATTTATTTTATATTAATATTTAACTAATGTTATTAATTAGATAACTAAATTACCTGTTTGATTAGTTTGCGTAGTAGCGATACCTAGTACATCAATATATTCGTCTATATATTTGTGTATATACGTTATATGCTTTATCATCCCCATCAACTCACTATTCCTCTCCGGCAGTTTTTCTAATATTTTAAATGAAATTTGAAATTCTGCAAATAATTCTACAGTTTCCTGCATATTAATGATTGGCATATAGTTATCATAATTTTATAATATATATGTATGTAATAATGTGAATGTTCTAATACAGTTTATTAATCAAATCAAAGACCTGTTGAACATAATAATAATATAACATAATAATAATTATAATAATAATAATAGTACCTACCCAATGAGATGCAAACCGAAGAATGAGGCAATCTCACCGAGTGGAATTTATTCTATAGACAAATAACGAAATATACTTTACAGACGATAACAATATAAAATACCAGAAAAATAAACATTTACATGGCTATGGCTATAGACATATATGCATTTAACACAGAGCGAGACACCGAAATCTAGTTTAAAGTTTTATGTAGATATATCGATTTCTGTTACGTAATGCTAAATGCATTTAAATGTATATTACATTAATCGATATACCTATCTACAACTTTGACTTTATAACATATATATATATATATATATATATATATAATTATATAATTATATTCTAACAATTTAATTATATATTATAAATAATATATAAATATATTATAAAATTATATATTATTTAAACTTTTATATTATTATATATAATATGATATAATTTGTATATATATATAATGTAGTATAAATACCTTATGTATATTGTAATGTGTTGAAAAATAGATGCTTCTCATGTTGAGTGTAGAGTGGAAATAGAATATGTTAATAAATAAAATGGAATTATTTATATATATATATATATATATATATATATATATATATATATATATATATATATATATATATATATATATATACATATACTCGAATAATTATAAGTATTTGTATATGAAATATAGGAAATATGTATATGTATACATATTTCCCTATGGGGAATCTATATAGTTTCTGAAAACCAGTTTAATTGCAATTAGAAGCAATACATGCTATGTCTATAATAATTTAACACAACAATAAGTAAACTGTTATATTAAGGATATTATGAAAGATACTATTATGAATTATATTCTTATACATTTTATTTTCAATCAAATATAAACTTAATTTTAAAATGTTATGGTATAACTGGTATTTCCATATTGTATACCATATAATTCATAAAGTTATACCATTATATTTAATAGCTAATGGTATAACTAAAAATTACAAATGTTATACCATATAATTCGTAATCTTATACCATTTAAATTAAGCTATATGGTATAACTAAAAAAAACAAATGTTATACTATATAATTTGTGATCTTATACCATTTCAATTAATCTATATGGTATAACTAAAAAAATCAAATTTTATACCATATAATATGTGATCTTATACCATTTAACGTAATTGTATGGTATAACTCGTATTTCCATATGTTATACCATATATTGCATAATGTTATACCCTTATTTTTAACAGTGTAGGGCCATATATGGTTATAAGTGAAAACTTCACCTAAGTTGCTACATATTTAGAATTTCGATTAAATATTATTTCATATCATTTAGGTAATTTTTCAAATTATATGTAATATTTGTTTTGAATGCTAATACGGGAGTCACATATTTGTTTATTTTTTCATCTTTTATAATTGTATTTATTTTAATAACTATTTGGTATGTTATGATAATTACAATTGTGTTTATCCGAATGAAGATGATGAAATATGACATTATACTATTGTTAGGACTCCTAACTTAGGAGATATCGAATTTAAGGTATTAATAAGCTAATCGTTTTCACTGATTCTTATACATTGTCTAAACTGATTTCATGCATTCATTCATATATAAATATTACTAAGTATACTTATATATATAATCAATTATATGATTGACCTATATACCGAAGTTGTTTATTAGACTGGTATCTTAACCTATGTATTGTGGGTAGAAACTCCCCAATATCTATCATGTAATCATACCACTTCTTAGTTATACAATAAATAGTAAACGTAGATTATTGATGAGACATTTATAATCTATGATAAATCTCATTGGAGATATAGTATATCTATTCCCATCTGTATTTTCATATTTTCTAATATTGGTTTATAATGTTAATATATTGTAGAGGTTTTTCATTGATATCATAGTTGTATATATATTACTATCTAATATAAATATTGGAGACTATTTCGGATTATACGAAAATATAAGTGACCACTCTGTTTCATTTAATGTAAATATTGAAAAATACCCATGTAAACAGATTTTAAAATCGAACAATTTTGATTTCAATAATGTTAATATAAAATTGATTAAATATTATCTTTCTATATTTAATTGGGTATATCTAAATTTAAATAATTATAATATCGATCAAAAAGTAGAATATTTGAATAATTGTCTAAATAAATTATTGATATCACATATTCCTAATATAAATAATACAATAAAACAGGTACTTCCGAAGAATATATTGAAATTGAAGAAGCAGGTAAAAAATGTATTTCGAAAAATTAAAATTAATTTGTAATATAAATGTAATTGGAAAGAAGCAATACAAAATTATCCAGAGAATTAGAATATTTAAATTTTAAGAGAAACATTAATGTAATTAATTCAAAATTAAATAAATTAAATTGTTATAAATTTATGAAAAAAAGACAACATTTAAAATCTGGAGTATCTCATGGAGTAAATATTATTTACTAGAAGATTAATTACAAGATGTGTAGGATATACACATTCATCAAATATAAATTATAAATCATATACAGAGAGATTGGTATATTTTAAATTAGAATCACTTGAACTTAGAAGATTCAAAATATATAAAAATAAATATAATACATAATTATGATAATACAATTACAAATATAATTACTAATAGATCAGTTAATATATGGAATTCATTAAATATTGATATAATAAAATCATTATATATTTCATCTTTTAAAGATAAAATAAATAAAATCTGTTTTTGACAAACAACTTTTTTTAACAGAAATTTATAATTTTATATTTATGTATGTTTCATTTTGTATCTTAATTATTGCATTATCAGGGTTTTTAAAAAAAATTGTTTTTGTTATAAACATTTTGGTTTTTATATCTATATTTCAAATATCCTATAATATAAAATTAATAATTCATTATTATTACAGATAAAGTGAGAAGTATTTTTTATTTTTGTTTGTTCTGTATTATATTTTTGCTTTATATATATTTTGTATATATGTTTCAAATGTATTATATTACTAAAATACAATATTAATAATTTACTATTATTTCAGATTTATTTCATTAATAAATATTATATTGTTTGTTTCGTAATAGTATTGGTTATTTTATTTTTAACGTTTTCTATTTGTATATATATGTTTCAAATTTTTATACAATTAATATAAAATTAATAATGTACTATTATTACAGATTATTACAGATTTTGATAAGTATTACATTATTTGTTTTTTTTATTCTTGTATTGGTTTATTTGATTTTTAACATGTTCTGTTTATAATATATTTAACATTTATCATTTAAATATTAAATTATATAACTAATTATGTATTACTAATACAGGGTACAAAGATAATAATAATTCTATAAAGTTAAAGTAGAAATTGAATATATTCAATCGATATATATATATATATATATCGATGCTACTTACAAAATAATGTATTTTATTTCTATTTTCGATAATTTTTACGCTATCTTTTATTTCTATTTTGGTCATTTTTCGTTTATTTTTACTATATTCTTTATTTCTACTTTCGATTGTTTTTCGTTTATTTTTACAGTAACTGTAAAACGTTTTAATTTCTTTAATTTTTTAATTTCGTATTATTATTTGTTTATTTCTATAACGTATGTTATTGTTAGCAAATATTTATACTTTATACTTTCGATTATATTTTCGGCTATGTATTTTCTTAAATACATTATCAATTAATCAATAATAGTAATAATAATAATTATTATTATTATTATAATAATAGTTTTAATAATTATTATTACTTTTATAATAATAGAAGTAATAGTAGTGCGCATAATAATAATACTTATATACATAAAATACAACAACACAAATATTATAAAATCGATGCATTTTTAACAGAGATTACATGATATTAAATATTGCATTTTTTTAACAAAATTGGTTAGGTGTGACTAGATAATTATAAAAAATTGTATATGTATTGGTAGAGTATTCCAGCATATGGGTCCATAATAGGTTATATTAAATTACGTTGCGTTGGCATTAAGTTAATACCAATGCAATACTATTAACTAAAGGTATTCTGAATGTATTATTATCATGCATATTATAAGCTGAGTCTTGTATTTCAAATAAATTTATAATTATTGGTGAAATTTGATAATTCCTAAACCTAAACATAATTTTACAGGCGTTATAGAATATCAATTTTTTAAAAGTGAAAATGTGTTGCTCTTTGTAAATAATATCTATATTAGTTATATTTTGTTGAAGATATAATATTCGTATAACTTTGTTTTTAGCTATACTTATATATTTAGATTTTGAATCATTTAGATTTAACCATATTAGTGTCTATACACTATAGTTTCCAAAGAGTTTGATTGAATTTTAATGAATAATAAATACCTACAGTATTATTTAATATAATAGATAATTATGCAATATTATTAGTAATTATTAATTATTAATTTTGTTTAAATTAATTGTCCTTGGGCATTTGGCAATTCCGGTTTGTAGCTTGATGATAGGTGTACTTTTTCTTATCTGATATGTGCGTTTAAGACTCCTCTTATAGGATCATAACATCCTCATATAGGATCATATATGATCATAACATTATGATTTGGTATCTGCCTTGTCAAAGAGGTACCTAAGTCGTGTATAGAATAATTCGTGATAATTGATAATACGTTATATAATTTTCTTGATCGTCACTAACATTTGTTGGAATGTAGCATGAGATCATTGAGGTGCGTGGGTTTCCTTAAAAGTGTGCTATCATAATTCTAGGTGATAACATTTCGACACTGGCGATTGCGTTGTAAGCTTTGTTGCTGACCAGGATTCCGAGTACACCAGTTGCAGTATTTATACTATTTTTACAGGCTGAGAGGGTTAGAAATGTCCATGTATCATAAGCTTGTTCCTTGATGACTATATATTCGTGTACGAATCTATACTCTTGGATGCAAATTATTTCTTGTCCTGTTCTTTCGGCTGAGGATATCAATTCTGGTATTTAATATACTTTATTAAGGGTGTGTTTTTGGTCAACCACAGGTGGTTCAACCACAGGTGTACGAGAAACTCGTATTCACTGCATGTAAAAATCCATAGCACAACCAGACGTGTTTTGTAACAGTTGGATTTTTACATGCAGTGAATACGAGTTTCTCGTACACCTGTGGTTGACCAAAAACACAGCCTAAGTGTTTGGGTATTCAGCGATTCTATTTTAAAACCTTTAGATGCACTTAATAGTTTTGAAGTAGAAGTCTTATTTTTATTTTTCTCATTTTAATTTTTATTTTTATTTTTCTTTTATTTTTATTTCTCTCTATCTCTAGCAGTCACTAATTGTATGACTGCAACCCGAGGTGTTATTACAGGTCGGGCTCCTTGTTTAACCGCGCGACGAGCGATGCGGTATGGATTATTGTTGGTTTGTGTTGTCATGTCATGTTTTACTTTCGGTAGCTGTATAAATTTGCGGTCGCCACTCCATACACATTTGCGTAACCCTGCCCGGGTGGCTAAACATGTACTCTGCCTTGCCAAGGGGCACCCTAGATATTGTCCGGCACTATTTATTTGTTATTCGTAGTTAACCATTATATCTAATGGCTTTCCCCCTATCCGCAACCTGGGGAGTCGATGGATGGGATATATATATATATATATATATATATATATATATATATATATATATATATATATATATATATATATCTAGTTGCCAGATATGTTATGATTCTCTAGTTATTAGTTTATTTTATATTTAAGTACACTAATGTAGTATCTTAGAGTGTATATAGGTTATATACATGTTTATAGGATATCTATCTTCGTTTTAAATAACATTTTATATTTGATTATAAAAGAGTTAGAAAGGCAATTTTGTTGGTGAATTTAAAAATATAGGCAATCAAATAGTATAACATTAAATATATGCATTTATATTTAGTTAATATTATAAGTAATACATAATAAGTAACACATAACAGTGAGTTATAATTATATTAACGTTAACGTGGAATATAAATACAATTAAATTATTTTTTAATCAAATTCTCTTTTCTCTATACGAGAGGAAAACGTGATATAGATATAACACATAACAGTGAGTTATAATTATATTAACGTTAACGTGGAATATAAATACAATTACATTATTTTTTAATCAAATTCTCCTTTCTCTATACGAGAGGAAAACGTGATATAGTTTACCACCCTATAGGATAAATATATAGATATATACATATATATATTGAACAGAATGTATTTTAGTCGACGCTATTATAATCAGAAAGATAATGGATATGAAAATATATAAATTGACGAACTCTATATAATGTTAGGCTAATATAACCCTACCTAATATTTTAAAAACAATTTAATAAAAATTAAATATATTGAATAATATTATTGATTATGTAAAAATTGCATGTTCTGTTATATTATTGTAATACATAGCGGAGAGTTATTATGATAGAATATTATATTGGTAAACTTTTGCATATATTCGTATTTAAAATAACGTATATATAATATATATATGCTATAGCACATATTATCATCGAATAGTACTTTTATTATTTGAGTATATAGGGCGACACCTTTAATACATTCGGAACTATAAACCAATACCCCCTCACCCTATACCAAATTTTGCGAAGGAAAAATCTTTAGACAAATCTTTGTGTATACGAATAAATATATATATTATATAGATTTTTCTATATATAGTATATTTACTATAGTATGTACTATAGTACTATGTACTATATATAGTATGACACATCACTCTCTATATTTGCAAATTCAAATGAAGAATTGAGTAGTAATATGCAATTATATTTAGATAGATTATGTCATTGGTTTAATATAAATAAATTAAAATTGAATATTGAAAAAACTAAAATACTTCCTTATTTTAATACAAAAATTATAAATAATATAAATTTAAATAATGCGAACATAGAAATAGTAGATAGGTATACGTTTTTAGGTATTATATTAGATAGTAATTTAACATATTCGTTTCATATTATAAATTTGTGTAATAAATTATCAAAAATTGTATATCTTTTTCGGAAGCTAAAATTTCTTAACATACGCAATTTAATTATATTATATAATTCACTATTTTTATCAAATATGTCATATATGACATATATGGAATAGAAATATGGGGTAATGTTTATGAAGATAGATTAAAAAAACTAGTATTAATACAAAAAAAAACAATTCGAATTATCAATAAAAATATGATAGACAAGTCTCAATTACCTCTGATTCGTTTATCACACACTAATAATATGTTTAAATATAATTCTATTTTAAAATTGAATGAACTCATATCTTTTAGAATAATATTATTTTTATATAACCTTTTACATAATAACTATAACATTAATCTAGATACATTTTTTATTTATAATAAAGACAAATCAAGATTTATTTTACCATTAATGAAAACAACGAAATTTCAAAACACAATTTTTTTTAAAGGCCCAAAATACTATAATAATATAATGAGTAATAATATATTAAAATCTGAAAATATACATAATATACACAAATTAAAAAAAGTATTAAAGAATTACTTTTTAAATAAATATTAGTTTTTATATTTTAGCATTTTAATAATTTTTAATATTTTTAATCTTCGTCAATTTTTAAAATTTTTATATTTAAAACTACTTGGGTCATATTTATGTTATTATATTTTTATAATTTTTTATTATTTTATTCGCACTTTTTTGTTATATAATTGTTTGCACAAGTTTTAAACATACTTTATTTTAATTTGTATATACTAAACCATTTGAATCATTTTATGTTATTACATTTCAATAATTTTTTATTATTTTATTCGCACTTTTTGTTTTATATTTGTTTGCACAAGTTTTAACACATTTTATTTTATTAGTTTATTTAATGGATTGATGAAACATGATGAAATACGCTGAGGGACATTATTTGTATTATTATTATTATTCTCTTTATATATATTTCTTTACTCTTATTATATTGAATTCTAGTACACAAGTCTTATTATTATTGTATAAATGTCCCAAAGCTATTATATTCATATACTATGGAGGTATCGACTTAATAAAGCTACTTATAGCTTTCAATGATCCTCCTTAGATAATTGTCTATAAACTGATTTCATTCATTCATTCATATATATTACACCGATATTTACCAGTATTATTAGAACTGATAATACATCAATTTAATATCATAATATAAATATCCGAGAAAACTATTATTAGATTAATATCTTTTTAATAAATAGTCTAAAATTCAAATACTAAGATTCAATATTCACGGAGTAATTTATATAATAGCGAGTGCCAAAATAGATCGACCAAAATCCACTTACGTCCCTGAATTATAAATTCAACAGTTCTTAATTATTGATAAGTTTAAATTAAAAATATCTTAATATTTTGTAATTTTCTATAATTTTCATATATAAATGTTATCTGATATATAAATAGATATTGAGATATAACAATCTACAAATTTGGTATAGCAAACGACATTAATTTCCCAATCGGGATAGTATCCACTAATTAGTAAAATGATAAGATTATTAACTTAATATAAGTTATAAAACATGATGTCGATAATTTAATGTATTTGTAGGTATGTGAACAAAATTAAATAAGACATATGAAAATAAACTTGAAATAAATATAAAATTTAAAATAATGAAATATTTGTAATGCTGTTTTTAATTATATTTGTCATGGGTGGTAAGGTATACAAATAATTGTAATTAACAATATGTATTAATAATTAATATTGTGGGACTATTGAAATAGTGAGAGCCTTTAGGATTTATAGTTTTATTAATTATTATATTATTACAAAATTTAGGATACTTACGAAGTATAATATTTTATAACTGTTTTGTTTTAAGTAATTAAAAAATAAACGTGTTTAAAATTAATAAATGAATTAAAATCAATAATATAATTTTTATAAATAAGGTTACAAATCAATGAATTCATCGAGGATTATAACGGAGTTCTTATGACCTATGTGTCATACTGTTTATACAATTGTATAAATAATAGTTAACTCTTACACGCTAAATAATATTACAAATAAACATGGTATAGTTGATATTATTGAATTATGGTTTAATTATTATAATAAAATGTTTAATAGTGCTGCTGACAATTATCTTACAATTGAAATGTATCCTTATCCGTACAAAAATAAAATGTAATTGAATTAAATTGAGTATACGAACTTATGCTGACATTTTATCTATAATTCATTTAATAAAAGTGGTAAAGCTCTAGGTCATTGTGAAATATCTATTGAACATATTTATCACGAGAATAGTTTTGTAATTTAATTAGTAGTGTTACTAATTAATAATATTCTACGGCATTCTTATTTCCCGAAGAATCTAGGGGAAAGTCTCCGATTACCGACCCCCTCCTAATACCGACCCCCTCTCGTATCTCAGTAACTATAAGAGATATCAAAAAATTATATATACATGAATTTTTAGTAATTTAATGATAGATATGAATAAGTATTTTTTTTTTAAATATGTAATCTTACAATTATTATTTGATAAAATATAATAGTCTGTTTTTACTTTTTAAATATTTGAATAATAACTTTTTTTAAATAATTGTAAATATTTTATTAATTAAAAGAAAACTTAATACTGCACATAATATTGTAGATCAATAAAATGTTTAACTATTATAAAAATTATTAAATTTGAATAATTATTAACCAATATATTTTAATTATAGAAACCCATATGATTTTCCTATTACCGACCCCCTAAATTACCATAATACCGACCCCATGTGATTTATAATATCCAATCAAAATATATCCGTATTTTACTTTAAAATATGTCGTAAGTTGTTTTTGTATCATTTATATAGAATTCGGATTCATAATTCTAGTTGATTATATACATACTGATTAATAAATAAATATAAAATAATAATATACATTATTTTAATATAATTACTATAAAGTTTAAATTTAAATTTAATATTACTATAAACATAAATTCAATACAAAATAAATTACGTGCATGTTATAATTAATTATATGTATGTATATATATATATATACTATTTTTATTGGATATTATAATATTCCAATTATCTATACCACGATTATTTTAGGGGTCGGTATTAGGAGAAGGGGGTCGGAATTAGGCATATGTATCCGATTACCGACCCCCCTGTTTATTCTTGTAAATATAATTATATAAATATTTTAAAATAGCCATATTATTCATTGCCATAATATTACCCTAATTTCAAAATTTCAAATAAATATATTTAATATTGAATAAGTTAATACAACTAATCATTTAGGGGTCGTAATCGCGATCTCCGCGGAGACTTTCCCCTAATTGTATCTTATATATTACTAATAGTTTAAAATAAAAATAAAATGTCGAATGATTCCACAAATTATCGGCCTATAGGTATATCTAATGTTATTTGTAAGATGAATGAAAATGTGATATATAATAGAATATCTTCACTTTAAATTACTCTAAATAAGAAAGTTGGCTTTATACAAATTTTTGAACTAAAATGTATGTTTTTTCTCTTAAGTAATATTCAATAGATTATAATAATAACAATAATATTTTCGTAGCATTAATGCATTAAATTTAAGATGCATCAAATCTTTAGTTAAATTAATCATAAAATTGTATTTCAAAGATTAAAAAATAATAATAATACTTTATACATAATTAATTATTAAACTTACTATAGTAAGTATATATATATATATATATATATATATATATATATATATATATATATATATGTTATAGCTATAGCGTTCCTATTAAAATGGGCGTTCGTTGATGTATTCGCCAATTCTCTGGCAATTATAATGGTATTATTTATATTAATAATATATTATTTAATTTATACTAATCCTATGATTTAGATATTAAATGAAATAAATGCAGGTTATTGATTAAATGGAAATATCATCAATAATATATGTTATGGAGATGATACAACATTATTTTCACTATCATGAAAATGCTGAAATTGTTGATAATTTGTTGTGAAGAGTTTACTAACCATAACCACATAGTATTGATAAATCGGTTATTTTACAAATTGATTTTGATTATCCTTATCATAATCCTGTTGAATTATATATATAGGTAATAAACGTATACATGTTGTTAAATCATATAAATATCTTTGACATGGGATTTCAGAGGATTTATCTGATGAAATTTATATATATATATATATATATATATATATATATATATTGAAATATATATATAGAGTAATATTAAACATTTATATAAATAAAGTTATGCAATATCAATTTAATCATTGGTCTCAGGATACCAACATTATTATATTTTAAACATTTATTTCTAACATATTAAGTAGTATTTGAATTCAAATATATATTGTGTGGCTAAACTTAATATAGCTTAAAAAATGGTATAACCCCGTGGCGCCCTGGTATACCATTTACGGTATAACTAATTAAAAAAGTTATACCATATTTTATAAAAAGTTATACCATATTTGATATAAAGTTATACCATAGTTTATACCATATATTATATAAAGTTATACCATATTTTATAAAAAGTTATACCATATTTGATATAAAGTTATACCATAATTTATACCATATATTATATAAAGTTATACCATATTTTATAAAAAGTTATACCATATTTGATATAAAGTTATACCATCATTTATTAAAATTTATACCATATATTATATAAAGTTATACCATAATTTATAAAAAGTGATACCATATTTGATATAAAGTTATACCATAATTTATTAAAATTTATACCATATATTATATAAAGTTATACCATAATTTATTAAAAGTTATACTATATTTTATTTAAAATTATACCATAATTTATTAAAATGTATATTATATAAAGTTATATCATAATTTATTAAAAGTTATACTATATTTTATTTAAATTTATATCAGTGTTTATAATATCTTACTATTCTATATTATTAATTTATATATGGAATCGACATTTATAATGATAATTTATTTTCTAAAAACCACATATTTTGGTGTAACAATATTGTTTATTAACAGATACATTTTTAAATAAATAACGTGATATAAAATTACATAAACAATTAATGTTTGTAGGACATTTTACGTGAAACAAATAAAATTAACAATACCACTTAATAAAATACGAAATAAATTATTTTGAACGAAAACCAAACAATTATCGACACACATAATAAGCATCCTCTTTTCTGATATATGCATATATCCATGTATCCATGGAGTCATTATTTCCTGCAATTAAAATTCAAATATTTATATAAGTTATATATATATATATATATATATATATATATATATATATATATATATATATATATATATATATATATATATATATATATATATATATAGTATACTATAGTATGAATAATAATATTGTATATTATATAATAGTATAAATATGTATCTTATAAGAAACTTTATACAGTTAATATCATATATGATAATACTATATAAAGTATACTTTATAATTGTATACTTTATATACGTTAGAATTGTAATTAGAAAAATCCAATATATTATATTAATTACTGCAGTTATATATATAATAGAGTATACTATAATTTTGAATTAGCATACGAAAAATCATAAAATAACTATAATATTAAATCTATAGTTATTAAGTAATTATTAAGTAACCTTGTCTTTATTTTCATTGTAAATTCATTTTTCAATAATTCGCAAACTACCATCATAAAATATATGATTCCCGCATCTATTTTAGGAAATATTATATTATATATTTAATTATACACTTTATAATCTATATTTGATTAAGGAAAGAAGGATATTGATAATATTTGTACAACAGTTAACATTATTTATATATACCTATTAGTAATATTATTTAAATTTAATTACATTGTGAACTAAAAATAAAATAAATAATTGACCATATATGGATATATACTATCCATGGACTAATACAATATAATTGCATATTTATTTTATATTAATATTTAACTAATGTTATTAATTAGATAACTAAATTACCTGTTTGATTAGTTTGCGTAGTAGCGATACCTAGTACATCAATATATTCGTCTATATATTTGTGTATATACGTTATATGCTTTATCATCCCCATCAACTCACTATTCCTCTCCGGCAGTTTTTCTAATATTTTAAATGAAATTTGAAATTCTGCAAATAATTCTACAGTTTCCTGCATATTAATGATTGGCATATAGTTATCATAATTTTATAATATATATGTATGTAATAATGTGAATGTTCTAATACAGTTTATTAATCAAAGCAAAGACCTGTTGAACATAATAATAATATAACATAATAATAATTATAATAATAATAATAGTACCTACCCAATGAGATGCAAACCGAAGAATGAGGCAATCTCACCGAGTGGAATTTATTCTATAGACAAATAACGAAATATACTTTACAGACGATAACAATATAAAATACCAGAAAAATAAACATTTACATGGCTATGGCTATAGACATATATGCATTTAACACAGAGCGAGACACCGAAATCTAGTTTAAAGTTTTATGTAGATATATCGATTTCTGTTACGTAATGCTAAATGCATTTAAATGTATATTACATTAATCGATATACCTATCTACAACTTTGACTTTATAACATATATATATATATATATATATAATTATATAATTATATTCTAACAATTTAATTATATATTATAAATAATATATAAATATATTATAAAATTATATATTATTTAAACTTTTATATTATTATATATAATATGATATAATTTGTATATATATATAATGTAGTATAAATACCTTATGTATATTGTAATGTGTTGAAAAATAGATGCTTCTCATGTTGAGTGTAGAGTGGAAATAGAATATGTTAATAAATAAAATGGAATTATTTATATATATATATATATATATATATATATATATATATATATATATATATATATATATATATATATACATATACTCGAATAATTATAAGTATTTGTATATGAAATATAGGAAATATGTATATGTATACATATTTCCCTATGGGGAATCTATATAGTTTCTGAAAACCAGTTTAATTGCAATTATAAGCAATACATGCTATGTCTATAATAATTTAACACAACAATAAGTAAACTGTTATATTAAGGATATTATGAAAGATACTATTATGAATTATATTCTTATACATTTTATTTTCAATCAAATATAAACTTAATTTTAAAATGTTATGGTATAACTGGTATTTCCATATTGTATACCATATAATTCATAAAGTTATACCATTATATTTAATAGCTAATGGTATAACTAAAAATTACAAATGTTATACCATATAATTCTTAATCTTATACCATTTAAATTAAGCTATATGGTATAACTAAAAAAAAACAAATGTTATACTATATAATTTGTGATCTTATACCATTTCAATTAATCTATATGGTATAACTAAAAAAATCAAATTTTATACCATATAATATGTGATCTTATACCATTTAACGTAATTGTATGGTATAACTCGTATTTCCATATGTTATACCATATATTTCATAATGCTATACCCTTATTTTTAACAGTGTAGGGCCATATATGGTTATAAGTGAAAACTTTACCTAAGTTGCTACATATTTAGAATTTCGATTAAATATTATTTCATATCATTTAGGTAATTTTTCAAATTATATGTAATATTTGTTTTGAATGCTAATACGGGAGTCACATATTTGTTTATTTTTTCATCTTTTATAATTGTATTTATTTTAATAACTATTTGGTATGTTATGATAATTACAATTGTGTGTATCCGAATGAAGATGATGAAATATGACATTATACTATTGTTAGGACTCCTAACTTAGGAGATATCGAATTTAAGGTATTAATAAGCTAATCGCTTTCACTGATTCTTATACATTGTCTAAACTGATTTCATGCATTCATTCATATATAAATATTACTAAGTATACTTATATATATAATCAATTATATGATTGACCTATATACCGAAGTTGTTTATTAGACTGGTATCTTAACCTATGTATTGTGGGTAGAAACTCCCCAATATCTATCATGTAATCATACCACTTCTTAGTTATACAATAAATAGTAAACGTAGATTATTGATGAGACATTTATAATCTATGATAAATCTCATTGGAGATATATTATATCTATTCCCATCTGTATTTTCATATTTTCTAATATTGGTTTATAATGTTAATATATTGTAGAGGTTTTTCATTGATATCATAGTTGTATATATATATTACTATCTAATATAAATATTGGAGACTATTTCGGATTATACGAAAATATAAGTGACCACTCTGTTTCATTTAATGTAAATATTGAAAAATACCCATGTAAACAGATTTTAAAATCGAACAATTTTGATTTCAATAATGTTAATATAAAATTGATTAAATATTATCTTTCTATATTTAATTGGGTATATCTAAATTTAAATAATTATAATATCGATCAAAAAGTAGAATATTTGAATAATTGTCTAAATAAATTATTGATATCACATATTTCTAATATAAATAATACAATAAAACAGGTACTTCCGAAGAATATATTGAAATTGAAGAAGCAGGTAAAAAATGTATTTCGAAAAATTAAAATTAATTTGTAATATAAATGTAATTGGAAAGAAGCAATACAAAATTATCCAGAGAATTAGAATATTTAAATTTTAAGAGAAACATTAATGTAATTAATTCAAAATTAAATAAATTAAATTGTTATAAATTTATGAAAAAAAGACAATATTTAAAATCTGGAGTATCTCCTGGAGTAAATATTATTTACTAGAAGATTAATTACAAGATGCGTAGGATATACACATTCATCAAATATAAATTATAAATCATATACAGAGAGATTGGTATATTTTAAATTAGAATCACTTGAACTTAGAAGATTCAAAATATATCTAACCTCAATTTTTAAAATGTCAAATAATAATACAGATATAAATCTGATATCCTTAACATTTCGAATAATTATATAACTAGAGGTAATTGTAAAAAAAATAAATATAATACATAATTATGATAATACAATTACAAATATAATTACTAATAGATCAGTTAATATATGGAATTCATTAAATATTGATATAATAAAATCATTATATATTTCATCTTTTAAAGATAAAATAAATAAAATCTGTTTTTGACAAACAACTTTTTTTAACAGAAATTTATAATTTTATATTTATGTATGTTTCATTTTGTATCTTAATTATTGCATTATCAGGGTTTTTAAAAAAAAATTGTTTTTGTTATAAACATTTTGGTTTTTATATCTATATTTCAAATATCCTATAATATAAAATTAATAATTCATTATTATTACAGATAAAGTGAGAAGTATTTTTTATTTTTGTTTGTTCTGTATTATATTTTTGCTTTATATATATTTTGTATATATGTTTCAAATGTATTATATTACTAAAATACAATATTAATAATTTACTATTATTTCAGATTTATTTCATTAATAAATATTATATTGTTTGTTTCGTAATAGTATTGGTTATTTTATTTTTAACGTTTTCTATTTGTATATATATGTTTCAAATTTGTATACAATTAATATAAAATTAATAATGTACTATTATTACAGATTATTACAGATTTTGATAAGTATTACATTATTTGTTTTTTTATTCTAGTATTGGTTTATTTGATTTTTAACATGTTCTGTTTATAATATATTTAACATTTATCATTTAAATATTAAATTATATAACTAATTATGTATTACTAATACAGGGTACAAAGATAATAATAATTCTATAAAGTTAAAATAGAAATTTAATATATTCAATCGATATATATATATATATATCGATGCTACTTACAAAATAATGTATTTTATTTCTATTTTCGATAATTTTTACGCTATCTTTTATTTCTATTTTGGTCATTTTTCGTTTATTTTTACTATATTCTTTATTTCTACTTTCGATTGTTTTTCGTTTATTTTTACAGTAACTGTAAAACGTTTTAATTTCTTTAATTTTTTAATTTCGTATTATTATTTGTTTATTTCTATAACGTATGTTATTGTTAGCAAATATTTATACTTTATACTTTCGATTATATTTTCGGCTATGTATTTATTTAAATACATTATCAATTAATCAATAATAGTAATAATAATAATTATTATTATTATTATAATAATAGTTTTAATAATTATTATTACTTTTATAATAATAGAAGTAATAGTAGTGCGCATAATAATAATACTTATATACATAAAATACAACAACACAAATATTATAAAATCGATGCATTTTTAACAGAGATTACATGATATTAAATATTGCATTTTGTTAACAAAATTGGTTAAGTGTGACTAGATAATTATAAAAATTGTATATGTATTGGTAGAGTATTCCAGCATATGGGTCCATAATAGGTTATATTAAATTACGTTGCGTTGGTATTAAGTTAATACCAACGCAATACTATTAACTAAACGTATTCTGAATGTATTATTATCATGCATATTATAAGCTGAGTCTTGTATTTCAAATAAATTTATAATTATTGGTGACATTTGATAATTCCTAAACCTAAACATAATTTTACAGGCGTTATAGAATATCAATTTTTTAAAAGTGAAAATGTGTTGCTCTTTGTAAATAATATCTATATTAGTTATATTTTGTTGAAGATATAATATTCGTATAACTTTGTTTTTAGCTATACTTATATATTTAGATTTTGAATCATTTAGATTTAACCATATTAGTGTCTATACACTATAGTTTCCAAAGAGTTTGATTGAATTTTAATGAATAATAAATACCTACAGTATTATTTAATATAATAGATAATTTTGCAATATTATTAGTAATTATTAATTATTAATTTTGTTTAAATTAATTGTCCTTGGGCATTTGGCAATTCCGGTTTGTAGCTTGATGATAGGTGTACTTTTTCTTATCTGATATGTGCGTTTAAGACTCCTCCTATAGGATCATAACATCCTCATATAGGATCATATATGATCATAACATTATGATTTGGTATCTGCCTTGTCAAAGAGGTACCTAAGTCGTGTATAGAATAATTCGTGATAATTGATAATACGTTATATAATTTTCTTGATCGTCACTAACATTTGTTGGAATGTAGCATGAGATCATTGAGGTGCGTGGGTTTCCTTAAAAGTGTGCTATCATAATTCTAGGTGATAACATTTCGACACTGGCGATTGCGTTGTAAGCTTTGTTGCTGACCAGGATTCCGAGTACACCAGTTGCAGTATTTATACTATTTTTACAGGCTGAGATGGTTAGAAATGTCCATGTATCATAAGCTTGTTCCTTGATGACTATATATTCGTGTACGAATCTATACTCTTGGATGCAAATTATTTCTTGTCCTGTTCTTTCGGCTGAGGATATCAATTCTGGTATTTAATATACTTTATTAAGGGTGTGTTTTTGGTCAACCACAGGTGTACGAGAAACTCGTATTCACTGCATGTAAAAATATAACCAGACGTGTTTTGTAACAGTTGGATTTTTACATGCAGTGAATACGAGTTTCTCATACACCTGTGGTTGACCAAAAACACAGCCTAAGTGTTTGGGTATTCAGCGATTCTATTTTAAAACCTTTAGATGCACTTAATAGTTTTGAAGTAGAAGTCTTATTTTTATTTTTCTCATTTTCATTTTTATTTTTATTTCTCTCTATCTCTAGCAGTCACTAATTGTTCGACTGCAACCCGAGGTATTATTACAGGTCGGGTTCCTTGTTTAACCGCGCGACGAGCGATGCGGTATGGATTATTGTTGGTTTGTGTTGTCATGTCATGTTTTACTTTCGGTAGCTGAATAAATTTGCGGTCGCCACTCCATACACATTTACGTAACCCTGCCCGGGTGGCTAAACATGTACTCTGCCTTGCCAAGGGGCACCCTAGATATTGTCCGGCACTATTTATTTGTTATTCGTAGTTAACCATTATATCTAATGGCTTTCCCCCTATCCGCAACCTGGGGAGTCGATGGATGGGATATATATATATATATATATATATATATATATATATATATATATATCTAGTTGCCAGATATGTTATGATTCTCTAGTTATTAGTTTATTTTATATTTAAGTACACTAATGTAGTATCTTAGAGTGTATATAGGTTATATACATGTTTATAGGATATCTATCTTCGTTTTAAATAACATTTTATATTTGATTATAAAAGAGTTAGAAAGGCAATTTTGTTGGTGAATTTAAAAATGTAGGCAATCAAATAGTATAACATTAAATATATGCATTTATATTTAGTTAATATTATAAGTAATACATAATAAGTAACACATAACAGTGAGTTATAATTATATTAACGTTAACGTGGAATATAAATACAATTAAATTATTTTTTAATCAAATTCTCCTTTCTCTATACGAGAGGAAAACGTGATATAGTTTACCACCCTATAGGATAAATATATAGATATATACATATATATATATTGAACAGAATGTATTTTAGTCGACGCTATTATAATCAGAAAGATAATGGATATGAAAATATATAAATTGACGAACTCTATATAATGTTAGGCTAATATAACCCTACCTAATATTTTAAAAACAATTTAATAAAAATTAAATATATTGAATAATATTATTGATTATGTAAAAATTGCATGTTCTGTTATATTATTGTAATACATAGCGGAGAGTTATTATGATAGAATATTATATTGGTAAACTTTTGCATATATTCGTATTTAAAATAACGTATATATAATATATATTTGCTATAGCACATATTATCATCGAATAGTACTTTTATTATTTGAGTATATAGGGCGACACCTTTAATACATTCGGAACTATAAACCAATACCCCCTCACCCTATACCAAATTTTGCGAAGGAAATATCTTTAGACAAATCTTTGTGTATACGAATAAATATATATATTATATAGATTTTTCTATATATAGTATATTTACTATAGTATGTACTATAGTACTATGTACTATATATAGTATGATATATATTACACCGATATTTACCAGTGTTATTAGAACTGATAATACATCAATTTAATATCATAATATAAATATCCGAGAAAACTATTATTAGATTAATATCTTTTTAATAAATAGTCTAAAATTCAAATACCAAGATTCAATATTCACGGAGTAATTTATATAATAGCGAGTGCCAAAATAGATCGACCAAAATCCACTTACGTCCCTGAATTATAAATTCAACAGTTCTTAATTATTGATAAGTTTAAATTAAAAATATCTTAATATTTTGTAATTTTCTATAATTTTCATATATAAATTTTATCTGATATATAAATAGATATTGAGATATAACAATCTACAAATTTGGTATAGCAAACGACATTAATTTCCCAATCGGGATAGTATCCACTAATTAGTAAAATGATAAGATTATTAACTTAATATAAGTTATAAAACATGATGTGATAATTTAATGTATTTGTATGTGAACAAAATTAAATAAGACATATGAAAATAAACTTGAAATAAATATAAAATTTAAAATAATGAAATATTTGTAATGCTGTTTTTAATTATATTTGTCATGGGTGGTAAGGTATACAAATAATTGTAATTAACAATATGTATTAATAATTAATATTGTGGGACTATTGAAATAGTGAGAGCCTTTAGGATTTATAGTTTTATTAATTATTATATTATTACAAAATGTAGGATACTTACGAAGTATAATATTTTATAACTGTTTTGTTTTAAGTAATTAAAAAATAAACGTGTTTAAAATTAATAAATGAATTAAAATCAATAATATAATTTTTATAAATAAGGTTACAAATCAATGAATTCATCGAGGATTATAACGGAGTTCTTGTGACCTATGTGTCATACTGTTTATACAATTGTATAAACAATAGTTAACTCTTACACGCTAAATAATATTACAAATAAACATGGTATAGTTGATATTATTGAATTATGGTTTAATTATTTTAATAAAATGTTTAATAGTGCTGCTGACAATTATCTTACAATTGAAATGTATCCTTATCCGTACAAAAATAAAATGTAATTGAATTAAATTGAGTATACGAACTTATGCTGACATTTTATCTATAATTTATTTAATAAAAGTGGTAAAGCTCTAGGTCATTGTGAAATATCTATTGAACATATTTATCACGAGAATAGTTTTGTAATTTAATTAGTAGTGTTACTAATTAATAATATTCTACGGCATTCTTATTTCCCGAAGAATCTAGGGGAAAGTCTCCGATTACCGACCCCCTCCTAATACCGACCCCCTCTCGTATCTCAGTAACTATAAGAGATATCAAAAAATTATATATAAATGAATTGTTAGTAATTTAATGATAGATATGAATAAGTATTTTTTTTTTAAATATGTAATCTTACAATTATTATTTGATAAAATATAATAGTCTGTTTTTACTTTTTAAATATTTGAATAATAACTTTTTTTAAATAATTGTAAATATTTTATTAATTAAAAGAAAACTTAATACTGCACATAATATTGTAGATCAATAAAATGTTTATAAATATTATAAAAATTATTAAATTTGAATAATTATTAACCAATATATTTTAATTATAGAAACCCATATGATTTTCCTATTACCGACCCCCTAAATTACCATAATACCGACCCCATGTGATTTATAATATCCAATCAAAATATATCCGTATTTTACTTTAAAATATGTCGTAAGTTGTTTTTGTATCATTTATATAGAATTCGGATTCATAATTCTAGTTGATTATATACATACTGATTAATAAATAAATATAAAATAATAATATACATTATTTTAATATAATTACTATAAAGTTTAAATTTAAATTTAATATTACTATAAACATAAATTCAATACAAAATAAATTACGTGCATGTTATAATTAATTATATGTATGTATATATATATACTATTTTTATTGGATATTATAATATTCCAATTATCTATACCACGATTATTTTAGGGGTCGGTATTAGGAGAAGGGGGTCGGAATTAGGCATATGTATCCGATTACCGACCCCCCTGTTTATTCTTGTAAATATAATTATATAAATATTTTAAAATAGCCATATTATTCATTGCCATAATATTACCCTAATTTCAAAATTTCAAATAAATATATTTAATATTGAATAAGTTAATACAACTAATCATTTAGGGGTCGTAATCGCGATCTCCGCGGAGACTTTCCCCTAATTGTATCTTATATATTACTAATAGTTTAAAATAAAAATAAAATGTCGAATGATTCCACAAATTATCGGCCTATAGGTATATCTAATGTTATTTGTAAGATGAATGAAAATGTGATATATAATAGAATATCTTCACTTTAAATTACTCTAAATAAGAAAGTTGGCTTTATACAAATTTTTGAACTAAAATGTATGTTTTTTCTCTTAAGTAATATTCAATAGATTATAATAATAACAATAATATGTTCGTAGCATTAATGCATTAAATTTAAGATGCATCAAATCTTTAGTTAAATTAATCATAAAATTGTATTTCAAAGATTAAAAAATAATAATAATACTTTATACATAATTAATTATTAAACTTACTATAGTAAGTATATATATATATATATATATATATATATATATATATATATATATATATATATATATATATATATATATATATATATGTTATAGCTATAGCGTTCCTATTAAAATGGGCGTTCGTTGATGTATTCGCCAATTCTCTGGCAATTATAATGGTATTATTTATATTAATAATATATTATTTAATTTATACTAATCCTATGATTTAGATATTAAATGAAATAAATGCAGGTTATTGATTAAATGGAAATATCATCAATAATATATGTTATGGAGATGATACAACATTATTTTCACTATCATGAAAATGCTGAAATTGTTGATAATTTGTTGTGAAGAGTTTACTAACCATAACCACATAGTATTGATAAATCGGTTATTTTACAAATTGATTTTGATTATCCTTATCATAATCCTCTTGAATTATATATATATAGGTAATAAACGTATACATGTTGTTAAATCATATAAATATCTTTGACATGGGATTTCAGAGGATTTATCTGATGAAATTTATATATATATATATATATATATATATATATATTGAAATATATATATAGAGTAATATTAAACATTTATATAAATAAAGTTATGCAATATCAATTTAATCATTGGTCTCAGGATACCAACATTATTATATTTTAAACATTTATTTCTAACATATTAAGTAGTATTTGAATTCAAATATATATTGTGTGGCTAAACTTAATATAGCTTATAATAATGCATATCGTATCGTTATGAACTACCAGTAAAGTAAAGTAATCAATGATAGTGGTTAGCTTATAGTTTGATCATCATCGTGATTTGTGATTAACTGATCATAATACGATTACAGTCATATTACAATCATTGATAAGCAACTATGCTTCTAAATCATTGATTTTAATATTATTATAATCAATGATAGTTAACTGATCAACAATTTAAATCAATGTTCGTAATCAAATTAATATCAATGAATATAATCGGAATGTAATATGTGATTGTAATCAATACATAGCCCCATGATTGTAATCTGATTACTTGTTGAATTGTAATCCAATTACGAACTTTCATTACTTTTCATACTGGACTACAAACCCTACGTAGAAATAGTGTTTCTAAACGATTATGTTAATAATTAAACAATTAAATTACGGAAGACCTATTATTCGTTAAACAAACGAATATAATTATCGTGTAATTCACTAATTGTTAAATTATATGATTATATAATATTGTATTCCCTTCACCACTGTTTACCATGTGGTATAACTAATTATGTGTATATATATATATATTGATTGATTGTTGATTTAGACACTTAAATAAATCATAAATGATTTCTCAAAAGTGTTAATAATAGAATACAAATAATAAAAGTAGGTAAACAATAAATACCAATAATAATAATAAAATAAAATAGAATAATCCGTACGGAAATTAATAAATAAAATAATAATAACAAACAATATTAGTAATTCAGGTACCCACCTGATATCAATTGTTGTATATATATTTCATGAATGTTTTATGCGATTTTATGGATCTAATATAGGGTGGGAGTGAATTCCATAGATTAGGATCAATATAACTCAGTGCCCGAGTATTCATTTCTGAGGGACGTAGAATAGGGGTAGATAGAAGGTTAGATGCACGGTTTCTAAGTGATGGAAGGGGAGCTCTTTGTACTAGAGAAGCAGAAATATATGAATGGCAATTTGAAGAGTATATTGAGGAATGAACAATAGATAATATGCGATAAGCAGAGCGTTTGTTAAATGTGAACCATGGAGATAGGTGTTGGTATGAGGAAGTAGAGGAATGATCTCGAATACGTAGGTTATATGTTGTATGGATTGATGAACGAATAACTCGATTTAAGGGAGAGATAGATGATAATGGAAGATTTATAAGGATAGATGAACAGTAATCTATACGTGAGAGTACAAGGGAATTAACTAGAGTTTTAGTAAGTGATACAGTAATTGATTTTCGTATTTTTCTAATTCTAAATAGATGATAATTTGCAGATTTAGTGATGGCAGTAATATGAGGAATGAAGGAAAGTGTAGAATCAAAAAGTACACCTAAGTTAGATGCAGTAGGAGAAGGATCCTTCGATATCTCGAGATATTACAATATTATCAATAAGAAAATGAGGGAAGTAAGTTGGTGATGGAGAAAGATTCAACGATGTAGTTTTGGAGGTATTAAGGAGAAGATTATTATAAATAGGCCATTCTTTAATGTCATTAGCACAATTAGAGAGTTGATTATTGAGACCTGGTGATGAATTAGTTGGAAGAAACATATATAGTTGTTTGTCATCTGCATAAAGATGGTAATATATATTTGGATATTTAGATATTATGGATGGTAATGGGTATACATAAATTGAGAAAAGTGAAGGACCGAGTACTGATCCCTGGGGAACACCATATTTCATAGGAGAAGGGGAAGAAAAATAATGATATATTTTTACACTGCTACTACGGTCAAATAGATATGAAGTAAACCATGAGAGGGCAAGGTATCTAACTCCAAGCAGGTGTAGACCGGACAGTAGAATTGTATGATCAAGCGAATCGAAAGCACTGGATATATATATATATATATACTATATATAGTATTCCTATAGTATTCCTTTTCGGGAATCAAGTTCGTTTTTTAGATTAATTGTTTAGTTTAGTTTATTATTTTATAATTTTCATTTATATACTATGCACCTCTATATTTAATGTTTGATTTAAATAAATATATATATATATATATATATATATATATATTTAATAACTTTTTCCATTTATAGCGATCTTTTGTAATAACTAAAAGTTGCCGAAGAGGGAGATTAGAGTATTCAAAAATATCATTTAACCAATTTTACTTTGGTCTTCCTCTTTTTCTATTACCTTCGACATAGCCTTGAAGAATTATTTTGGACATGGAATCGTGTCGAGTTATATGTCCGAATTTTGTCATTTTCCTTCGCATGATTATATCAAGAATAAGTACATACGAGCCGACTTTCTCATTTATTAAATTATTGACCAATATATTCGTCTTTCTTTCTTTATAGCTTATATTCAAGAGAATCATGTGAGCTTTTGACTCAAAACCTCGGATCTTCTTCTTTGATTCTTTTAGCAGATTCCATGTTTCACGTCCAATAAGCAATGTTGAAAGATCTAATGAGTTATATAATCTAAATTTAAGTTTGAATTCGATTTGTCCGCTATGCCAGATTTTTTCCAGTTTTACTAGTGCTGAAACTGCCGTTGCTAATCTTATACGAATTTCATTTTTTGAGTTGCCGGAATTCCTAGGCATTGCTCCGAGGTATTTAAAATGTTCCATATTTTCAATGTGATTATCGTACATATAAATCATTAGTGTTGGACCTTCTCCATTGACAATAATTTTGCATTTATCATGATTAATTTCCATGCCGTATGCTGTCGATGTTTTTTCTAGTGCATCAGTTATAGTTTGTAGTTCACTTTCGGAACCTGCTATAAGATCAATATCGTCTGCAAATCTCAGGTTATTGAATGTTCTGCCTCCTATAGATATACTAGATGTTTGTTTGTTACAGAGTCCAGCATTATTTTTTCCAGTGATATATTGAACAGAACAGGCGATAATAAGCACCTTTGCCTCACAACTACTGTTGTATTAAACTTTGTTCCAATATTATTATTTAGCAGTACGCTGCTTTTAGAAGAAATATAGAGTGATTTAACACATTGCATTATATCATTGCCTATTCCAAAAGAAGACATCACGTGCCATAAACCCTCATGCCATACTCTATCAAAGGCTTTCTTGTAGTCAATGAAATTATGATAAATTTGACGTTATTGATCGATATGTTTTTCCATTATTAGTCTGCAGTTAAAAATGTGTTCAGTTGTGCTTCGATTTTTTCTAAAACCGACTTGTTCTTCGGCTTGTGGAATTAATCTGGTCAATATAATTCTCAGGAGAATTGTGCTTGTATTGTTATTGTTATTTGTATTTGGTAGAGTCCTTTCATCCCATCCAGGAACTTAGATGAAGTTTTCACTTATAACCATATATAACCATATAACCATTAGTAACCACTTATAACCATATAATCTTGTTAACAAAAATAAATTTTAATTTAATTATTTTAAAATAATTGGTAGGATTAATTGGTAGTATTAATTATTTTATTTTTCAATAATATTTAAATAATTCCGTCTTATTATCAATATGTTATGCCGTCCAATAATCAGTATTCTATTCATATTACTCCCCATACGATACCCTAAAGAATAGGGATTAATCACTAACTTCGGTCAGACTTTTTATTTACGCTTAAGGGTGTTGGACAATTTGCTGTTTACCTCCATCTTACAAACAATTCCAGATGTATGATCGTATTCTGTCCCATTATTAAGGAGTTCCATTCAAGTAGGATATCCGTCTACCCTACACATCCCTTATTACCAATCTTAAATACTACTTTAAATTGTCTACCCACTTTTAAAATATATATTTCTTCAATTAAGTATACATTTATTATTTTTATTTATATTATAATAGTGTTCAGTAATATCAATTACACCTTTGGACACCCATTTCCTTGGTTATATTTTATTGATATTTTTTTTTTAATATTTTATTTATTTTTCATTTTCAAAACATATTAATTTTAATACAATTTCCCTTAAAATTAATCTGAATATTAAAAATGTATTTTTAAGTAATACTTATAGGAAAGTAACCTATATAAATAATTAATATATTATTAAATATATCGCAAGTATTACAATATTATTTAATATTTTACATGCACAAATTACTCTCATCTCTGTGAAATATTTCTAATAGAATGATTATTTGTAAGTTATGTAAGGAAAGTGACCTAATACGGACACTTTAACAAGAAATAGTCTTAACATGTTATGACTCAATATTTGTATTCAAAAATTACACTATATTAATATTATATGATTTTAGATATTATTATGATTTTTATTGTAATATTATTTTGATTTAAAATGTTATTTAATCTTTTTATTTAATAGAAAACAGGGATGTCCGTATTTGGTACCCATGTCCGAATAAGGACACCCTGTGTTATAATACGGACACCCTATATACACTAGATAAATTATATATTATTGATGAACCAATCAGATAAATTACAATTACATTATTTATAATTAATTATATGAATAATTTAATATACTTTAATTAGTAATTCATTTATTTTTATTATTTTTTAAATTTCGCGCTGATTGGTTATAGGGACTTATATTACTTCTAGATATATGCCTATAACTTAATTAATATTTGATAACAAATATAGCAATTATGTATATAATGTTTAAAATATTTAGTTTTTCATAATATATTGATGTTTTATATAGAAACATTTGTATATTTTTGAGGTTTTAATTTGACATTTTTTTTCATAAATTTAGAAACGTAATTGAAAATCAGTTTATTAGATATATCAATACTATTTATATATATTATGTTTATTCATTAAACATTTTTTTGTAGGATTTATGGTTTCTGAGATACCGAGAGTGTCCGTATTCGTTTACTTTCCCCATTTAGGTAATATTGTAACATTTAATTTTTTTAAAGTTTAGAGATATATCTAAATTTGTATTTGTCACACCAATTTAATGATGTGATTATGTTTAAGGCATATTTTTCAAAGCAATTATAGTTACTCATATATGCCGCAATATAGGTATACCCATATATATATATATATATAATATATAAATATATATACCTACATTATTTTTAATATAGTTAAATAAATCTTTAAATTAATATTTTAATAAATTATTATTAAATAAAAATTACAATCGAATGTTTCTGTGACACATTAGAAACGAATATAATAATTGTAATAATACAAACAATAAAAGGGTAGAAATGGATTAAAGTCACCATAAAGAAGCACATTACTATTATAAATATATTTTATGAATATTTATCCATTTCAAATAGAAATATAGCTATATCCATTTATATTTTGAATAGTGATATAAGTCTCATATTTATAGTGAGCAAATAATATCTTCTCACAGCACTAACCTTATATAATATTATATCTGATAAAACTTATCAGAAAGACATTTTAAAGAGACGTTTTCTCTAGCATCTCTGGAGTGAATACCCTCAATCCCTCATCACTTTAACCTTTAAACACAAACTAAAAAATTATCTCCTTGTTCATGATATCTAAATGTCAACTATATTCATTGTTTACACTTTACCGTATTCATGATTACTCGTCATCATCTTATCAATATAGTACTGAGGGGTTTCATTAATATAGGTATCTATTAAATGAATTTAGTCAATGTAGTAACTCTAAAATATGGTTCTCTAGCTTTAAAACTACCATGAAGAGACTCGGATTCTGTATATCTATTTTCTTGTGATATTGATGCTAAGAAATCCGCCCATTCATTGATAACATTTGATACTAGAATTAAGGTGACATTGAGCTTAAGAAACACGACACGAATGGTACACGTTTACTACATTTAGAACAACTCCTACCTCGATGAAGTAAATAGCAGATTTTATTTTCTTCGTAACGGAATGAAAGATCTAAATCACAGTTCAATTCGATTTCTATTGGGAATAGAGATACACTCATTTTACATATACATCCAATGACAAATCTATGATCAGCTGAAAGTATTGGTTTTGATAAATTGTATGATGAGATATAACATAGTCATTGTATATGTTTTCGTGGTTTAGGCTTTCCAAATGAAGTCTAATTTTACACACTGACGAAATCATAAATAATAAATTCAAATAACTAATTAACTATAATTAAATTTCAATTTGCAATTATAAAAATAACTATGAATATTAAAAAAATACATTTAAGTAAGATTTGTTGTACTAAGGTGTATATTATTAAATACATAATTAGAAACAATAATATAGTTAATTTAATAATCAGTTTTTTATATATTATATTATTTCTATTATTTACAATAAATTAAATTTTAATAAATTAAATACATTTATTATGCAATTATAGCCTATAAGTTATAAGGTAATAGAGAATCTGTACCTTTAACATAATTTAAACATATAATTTATTAATTTAAAATAGCTCAAATAATTAATAAACTACAAAGTTGTCTTACATGTTTTTAAAATATTAGAAATATACTGTATTTAAATTTGAATGATATAAAGAAATTCAACATTTTAATTTAGAACTTATTTAAGAACTAGAACTCACCCAAAAAAAGTAATATTCGATCACTAATTAAAGAATATTTTAAATAATATAATAATTTATAATGAATAATTAAATTTAATAAATAAAATTTATAATAAATATCTATACAAGTAATGAACACACATATTTTCTAACTAATACTAAATTATTATTAATTGTTTATTATTTTATTAGAAGCATGTACATACATTTAATATTTAATGTTGTATTATGAATATATTGCGCTTTATATCTCAATTTCACAATTTTAAAATAAATGTATTTATTTAAATAACATTCGAATAAACACATAATAATTATAATAGTTTTAATAATAAACATATTATATAAACATTTTAATAATATATATCTATATCTCATGATATGTTAACATCTTTAATATTACTCATACTCATGGATATATTTGGAACACTAAACAATTGCGAAGGCGGTGTTCCTTTGACCACTCCGTATAACTTTACATTGTATAGGTAATATTGCAACTCGTAGAATAAATGCTCGTTTATGTAATGGAATGAGATCGGGTAGTTGCTGAGTTGGTCACTTCTCTGTGTGTTTATAATCATTTGTAATATGCATATATATATATATATATATATATATATATATATATATATATATATTTATAAATAATACAATGTATTATAATATGATTAATTTTAAATATGTATTATAAATATTATACAAAAATATATAATTGATAATCTAGTTTTGCCAGTGTCATATTATTATGGATTATATATTGGTATTTATCGAATAAAATAGTAATGCATATTATGAAATATTATTTTAATAATTATGGGAAAATACATACTCATACAAATATTCAATAATAAACCACTCTATTTTATTCATATTTGTATAAATATTTAAAAATTCAAAAATGTAGTTATTATAATTTTTGATTTCCAGTTTTATATATATTTAATTTATTTTTAAATTTCATTATTAATTATTGTGATAATACTGCATTAAACAATTTCGTTATTAAATTATGTATCAAGTGTAAAAATGTTTAATAGGCTTCTTTAATTAGTTCCTATATATTTATTAAATTTAAAATAAAGATGAAATTAAAAAATACTACTTTAAGAGAAATATTTTAATATTAGGATATTGATTTTTTTAAATTATTAATTTAAAATTTATATTAAAATGTATACCACTTTTGATTACATAAATTACCTAGATTTAGTACCTAAATTGTATCATTTTTATTTATTTATTAATTTTTATTTTTATTTTTATAATTCTAAAATCAAAGTAAAATTAAATTAATACTATTTTTACCCAATTTTAGATCATCAATATTATCACCATATATGGTTTTACCACATATACCATTAATATGGTTATCATAATCATTATCATAATAACCATTATAATTAATTATAGGTTAACTAATTAATTTACAAAGCATTCAAATACATTCGATGATTGTAATAAGCAATGCATACTAAATTGACACAAAAGTGTTGTATGTATAGCAAGGTAGCTGGATAAGTAAACTGATGAATACACAATGTTTGTAACATAGACAGATATGTATATATTCGCTTTATATCTATAAATGTTTAGACATATTAAAATTAATTATTTTGTTAACATTTTCGACAGGATTGTATAGCGAATAAATGACGTTGATAATTTATTGTTAATGTGGGCGTATTGTTATCTGACTTATGTATCATTATTATTCAGACATAGGGTTAGCTAGACCGCCGCCCATACTACAATCACAGTGAGGTCATGAACATCAGTTGATATATTATGTAGAGTTTGTTCAAGCGATCTTACTACAAAAACCTCACTCTAATTTGTAAATAATTTATCAATTACATTGATAAAGGGTTAGAATCTAATGGTCCAATATTTGGAACATTTCAAAAATAACAAATATATTTTCTTTTATATGAAAAATAACAAATATTTTCAAATTACAATTATTTTAGTGAATATTAATCATCAAATGTTGATGTTATACATAAATGTGTATATATTTATCACATGTTATTATGTGTACACCATCCCCTATTTATATTTAATTTTTCTTAGATATACATATATATATATAATGTATATATTAGGTTATACATAATTCTTCATATATATTTACACTAAATGTAATATAAATAAAATTTCCAGTATCAACTATCATATTTATACAGATGACATTCACCCCTTTTCCTTCAACTGAATTAATTCTCCTCTAAACTGTAACTCAGACTAATTCCAATGATACCCTCTTAATAACTCTTAATAAAGACCGGTATAATTAACATGTATAATCCCATATACTAATATAATGTGATCCTTAATCATTAATAAATATATTATATTTTATGTATAAAGTGATAACTAAATCTAATAAACTTAATGACATACCATGTACAACAATTGGATATTCTACAAACTACAAATAATAGTGAGGGATACACGGAGTTGGAGTGTAGATAGAGAGTGGGGATTAGTGATGTAAATGATATGCAACTATAAATCTGCATGATGCAGTATCAGTCTCAGTTACTTAAAGTCTCAGCTCAGCTTAGGCTCGTTTGGCTAGAGTCTTGGCTCGGCTAGTTTTTTTTCCGAAAATGAAAGTCTCGGCTCATCAATAACCAAAAGTTTCGTCTCGGCATCAAAAAGCTCGGTATTATTTACACCACTAGATGACATTTACATTATTATTCACTGAATCGCGAAGTTTGCGCAGATTATTTTTTTTAAATTGATGTATATGTGAAATATATAAAAATGAATATTAAAATATAATTTCAAAAAAGCACCATTTCAGTTCGGTAATGTTTTGTAAAAGTCTCATCTCGGGCTCGTTTTTTTCCGAAAATTAATGTCTCAGCTTGGCATCAAAAACTAAAAGTCTCGGCTCGGCATCAAAAGCTCGGCATCGTTTACATCACTAGTGGGGATATAGAAATAGGTTATATAGAGATAGGTTATATATGGTATGGTGACACGGTAACTAGAGAGAGCACACTATTCTGATTGGTCGACTAACGCCCTGGTGATTAAAAGCACTGAAACGCTCGTACCACTCCGGGATTCGTAAGTAGATATGTGACGCCGGATCTAAACTCATGAAGCGATCTCGTCCAGTGTGGTCCCGCGTGTCCATGGTGGTGATTCCGAGGTGTTCTAGACATCTACCAATAAATACATCTGATACATACCCATCTTCAACACAGTTCCAATTGTCCATTGTCCTATATTTATGAATTAGTTTTTATTATAGGTGAGTGTTTAGTTTTTGGTTTGATTCAGTTTTAAGTTTAAGTGTGGATTTTATTTAATATATATATATATACTATTATAATCTGTTTAAAGAGATATTGTTAATCCCTATGGGATGGCCATTTTGTTAAATCTACATATATAAAAAGGAAAACGCATTGCCTCCGTATATTAAATATTTCTAAAAAATAATTTATTGAATAAAAAAATGTGTTGTTGTTATATAAAAATTACATTCATATCTATAACATAAGAGAACAAAAATAAAAAATATATATGGTACATGTACAATATACATAATTTTATTTTTTTATTTGTGTTCACAAATTTTATAAAATCCAATACACAATAATTATATTTTTTAATATAGTTTTTGTTATATTTGGCATATGTTATTTATATATAACAAATAAAGTATGTAGATATATTTAGTACTTTTATCTAAACATTCCTTTCAATATACAAACTAGCGAAACAAATATTCATAGTAAAATGGATTTGAAAAGTCATTAATAATTAAATTAAATAAATAAATTATAAAGTAATAACATTATGTATTTAGCTAATATAAAATAAATATTATAAAGTAATAATTTTATGTTTTCTTATCAATATATAAATGTTATAATTATATAATTTATATTTTAGATATAAAACATTATATAATAATTTATATTAGTTAGGAATGTAGATTTTAAAAAGAATAATTTAATTTATAATTTATTTTAAAATGGTATTCTATAAAAGATGCCTTTTATGAAAAAAATTGTCACAGTTACTGAATAACATATCATCAATATATATTACATATTACACATTTTTTTCCGATTTTAACTAAGTTACCCATTGAGATATCTCCCTATATAATATATATGATATTACTATAATATATGTATGCATAGTAGTGTTGGAAACGGTTTCGAATATTGAATCGAATATTCGATTCTTTCAAATAGTAAATTTTTGAATTCGACAGATATTCAAAAATATAGAATATCAAAATGAAATTATTCGAAAAATTTCGAATATTTAATTTAACTATTCGAAAAAAACGATAAAAGGCATGCATATATTTTATTATATAATAAACAAATAATTTAATACTATTTACCCTAGGCTATTTACTTCCGTTTTAACTTTTAACCTTGCTTACAAATGTAACAATCATTTCTGACGAGGTATACCTCTATGATAAGTATACTTATCATATAATTCATATTTTTTTTATAATGAAATAGATGAACTGAAATTATATGTGGATAAACCGAGAATTGACAGGAATGATTGTCCATTAATGTGGTGGTCTGACCACGATAAGGAATTTCCTATTCTTTCCAAGATTGCAAAAAAATATATAACTGGGCAGTCATCTTCTGTTCCTGCAGAAAGAATATTTTCTATGGCTTCAAATACTTTAATAAAAAAACATTCAAAATTATGTCCAGAGAAATAAGACTTATTGATATTCTTTAATCAAAATGAATAACCCTTTTTAATTATATTACATACTATTATCAAAGCCCTTTGCTATTATTATATATATTTGTCAAAATAAATAATTATTATTCTTTTTAATGAATAAATATATTTAATATTTGAAACCTTCGAAGTGGATTTATTTACTATTTTACACCTTAGAAATGAATAATTTAACTATTTGAAAACTTTGAATAATTAATTTAATACAAATAATACTATTTAAAACCTTCAGTATATTTATTTACTATTTTAAACCTTCAAAATGAATAACTTAACTATTAGAAAACCTCAAATACATAACTTAATACAAATAATACTATATAAAACCTTCAAAGTGTATCTATTTACTATTTTACACCTTAGAAATGAATAATTTAACTATTAGAAAACTTTGTATACTTAATTTAATATAAATAATACTATTTTAAACCTTCGAAATGTATTTATTTACTATTTTAAACCTTCAAAATGAATAATTTAACTATATGAAAACTTTGAATACATGATTTAATACAAATAATACTATTTAAAACCATCAATGTATATTTATTTACTATTTTACACCTTAGAAATGAATAATTTAACTATTTGAAAACTTTGCATAATTAATTTAATACAAATAATACTATTTAAAACCTTCAGTATATTTATTTACTATTTTAAACCTTCAAAATGAATAATTTAACTATTAGAAAACCTCGAATACTTAACTTAATAAAAATAATATTATTTAAAACCTTCAAAGTGTATCTATTTACTATTTTACACCTTAGAAATGAATAATGTAACTATTAGAAAACTTTGTATACTTAATTTAATACAAATAATACTATTAATAATTATTAATACAAATAATACTAAATCTTCGAAGTGTATTTATTTACTATTCGAAACCTTAGAATATTTAATTTAATAAAAATAATACTATTTGAAACCTTCGAAGTGTATTTATTTACTATTCGAAACCTTAGAATATTTAATTGAATACAAATAATACTATTTGAAACCTTCGAAGTGTATTTATTTACTATTCGAAACATTCAAATACTTAATTTAATAAAATACATATTTAGATAGAATATTTGCTGTATAATCTAAAAAAAATACTAATATTATAATATTTAATTAAATAATAGTCAATACGAAATAATTATACAATTATAATAT
Organism: Osedax fenrisi; assembly: GCA_964019155.1. NCBI lineage: Eukaryota > Metazoa > Annelida > Polychaeta > Sabellida > Siboglinidae > Osedax > Osedax fenrisi. Next base: position 101,645,495 of record OZ025241.1, on the reverse strand, counting down.
AACCATATAACTTACCTATTTCTATATAATTTCAAGGCACTGTTACTGAGGACAAATCCAGCTCCTCCACTGTTATATCCCTATGACATTTGTACATAATATTAGTACAATATGATATTAATAAGTAATAAGTAAATAAATATCATACTTATTAAAATTATAGTATTTAAATAAAAACCTGATCTAAATACTTATTGAATAATTTTCCGAAATACGTATTATTAGTTGATGAATAATTGATAAGAAATATTCTTAAATTCTCCAGAACAACAAAAGTATCATCATCTGCTTTAAAGAACCAATCAAATTCTTGTATGTAGTTATCATGTATATAATCCAAGGCCTGCACAAAACATAGTATTTTAATTTATAGATGTAATTTATAAATATCAAATTTTAGAAATTATTCTTAATATATTCCATAAATAGATATATACTTACTTTATTGACCTTCATATAAAGATGATTTTTTCCTGGTATGCTGGTTATATTAATAGTCGGGAAGGTCGAATTGTACGAGTCGCTTACGAATATAACCTTCAATTAATTAACTAAATTAATATATGTTTATAATATGGTGTATTGCTTATGAGCATTATCTAACAGATATAGAAGCATTATCATGTATTTCTTTCAATCTTATTATAAAATGTAAGCGTTTTAATTTAATCATATATAAATTAATTAATTTATATAAAATTTATAGAATATAAGTTAATAAACAATATTATTGATTTATAATTATAATCATTGTAATAATACATATTTGCATATATGTATTATACTATATTGTTATGTAATGTAAATACATAAGTTGTACAATTCCCATATTATCAGAAACAAATAAAGAATGTAACAGGAATAAGAAAGTTAGTTTGATCATTGTTGTAAAGTGAATTAACTTATTAATTGTATATTAGTACGTACATTATATATTATAATTTATTATTTTTAAATATTATTTATAAATTAGTATTATATATGGATTTAGGTCAATTCATAATAATTATAATTAATTAATAGATTTAAATACTAAATCGAATTTTATATTAATTAATATATAATATTAAGTATTTTGTTACATTATATATATCTATAAAATAAAGTTTATTCAAGGGGATTCACACACCTTGTTTTGGTGAAAATAATGTTTTATTTAACATTTTTTTTATTTCATAATACTATTCTAATATTTGTTTTTTAGTATCTGTAAAAAAAAATGTTATGAAAACAGTCTAGAAATAACATAAAAAATGGTTTATATATATATTCATTATATATGATATATAATGTATTCATATATATTCAAATTCTGTTTTCTCAGAATAATTATTTCGTGCTAGGTAGGTTTGTATAAACGTAGGTATAACAAAAACTATTATATGTATTCTACTAATTTGTGTTGCATTATATAAATAAAGTATATATGAATACTATTACAGAAGACATTTTCTAAATTTGAGTGTACATAATTGCAAAAAATAACAATTTCCATAGAAATTCCGGAAATTAAAAAATTAAAATGTGTGCATATATATATAATGTTATATAATATATATTATAAAAAATACGTCTTGTAATATCATGTGTATACATTTAATGAATAGAATATAAAAAAATAGCTCAATTCACTAAATAGAATTCTGCGCGCCTAGTTTTGTGTAGACCCATTATTTGCTATCTATATACATAGAGAGGCGGGCGTCGTGTGAAATCCCCTTAAAGAGATTATTTTATAATTGAATGATTTAATAAATACCATTTAACAAATCTATATATTTAAGTAAATATATTAGAATAATAAAATATATTAAAATAGAACTTACAAAATAATATTTTAAATAATTAATATATTAAATTAAAAATAATATTTAAATAATGAATTATTAAAGATTTGAAAAATGTTACACATTTTTACATATATTTTAGACAGACAGTTATTTTTATTGTTATAAATATATATATATATATATATATATATATATATATATATATATATATATATATATATATATATATATATATATATATATATATTATTATGATGTATATCATCTTTTAATAGGAATATTTCAAGAATTGAATTTAAATTATTTATTTATTAAATAATATTTAAATATTATATAATTCAAACGATTGTCAATTAATCGTATTGAAATATTTATATATAAATTTATATATACTAATATCATATTTATTATAATTGAAACTTAATATTTTTTAATTAAAATATCAAATAATATTATATTATGTAATAATGAACAATTATTACATACATATCTGGGTACTATAAAATATTGATTAAGCAAATATATACGAGTATATAAAATAGTATAATTCGATTTTGTACATAAAAAATGAATAGTGCCAATTACATATGTTTAATTTTCGGATAAATTTATTATTTTAAATAATTAAAAATTTATTTATAATGTAATTGTATCAAATTACACTTTAAAATTTGTTTAAAATGGTTTTAAATTATTATTTATATAAAAACTAAGTGTTCATTTATAACAAAGCAATAGGATATGTTAGTTTGAAATATTATACATATCTATGAGTTGAATAAAAGTTAACTTATATTGTTTTTATTTATGAACCGGGTGACAATAACAATTTTGTAATAAATATATTATTTATTAAAAATAATATTATATGAAAATCATGAAATTCAATGTATTCTATTTAAATGATATATGAAATTGTTGTAATTGTTATTATTATTATTATTTTGGTGGAGTCATTTTATCTAATCTAGGAACATAGATGAAGTTATCACTAACAACCATATATGGCACTAATATCCCTTCAAAGCCATTCTCACATTAAGGCATACGTGGTTTGACTAGAGCCGATCGTCTATTTATAAAAAATGATATAAGATCACTTCTAAATATTAAGACCCATTTTATTGGACCTGACAGAACTTGAACCCGCATCCTACTAACTGTGAGTCTGACACATTAGCCAACTGAGCCATACAGGCTGATTATGATACATAAAAGTAACTATAAGTTCAATAAATGAGCATTTATAAGCATAAGCGAATGAAAAATAATAAAAATTGAAACATTTATATAGGATTTTTAAATTTGTTTACCATATATATTGTTCTAAATATTACAAAATACGAAAAAAAACTTTATGTTATAAAACAAATTATTATGTTATATAGTTCTAAAGATCTCATCCTTTTAACGTACCAACATACCATAATACCAATGTCCCAACGTACCATCCATTGATATATATAGGGTTTATTCGTTTATGCTTATACATGTAAATGTAGATGGGACACTTGTACGTTGGTATGTTAAAAAACCCACCAACGTCCAATCTATATACATTGCGTTTGTTGTAGTATATGTAGTAAATAAATTGCAAGTATTTATGACTGCCTACTTCCGGGTGTAATATCGAAATAATGCATCAGATTCTCTGTACCCGAATTTCTCATATGAAGTTCGAGAGTAAAATTTAGTTATTATTTGTATTTTATTGTTGAATAAGTTATACATTGTTAGTTATACATATAGTTATTCAATATTAGTTAAACATTATCGTGTAATACACATATTTATAGTACATTTAATGTATATTACTATAATCAGTGTATTACCTATACATGTAGTGCATATTAATTTATATAATATTATTAAATAAAATCGTATTAAATATAGGTATAGGTAATATTAATACATGCATGTATTGAATGATATGTGGTCATGTATAATGTATACATAAAATTATAAGTAAACTAAATAAATCATTAATAGGACATTATGTGAAAATATCTAATTTTTACATATTTATGTTTACGAATATAACTATAGTGTGTTACTTTAATGTATAACACATAACACACATATTAATTACATTTATTCAATATTGTGAGATATAAAATGGTAAGGAGGAAATCCAACGGAAATCCAACATCACTATGAGAATGAGAAAATCTGAATACTCTATATTTATTTCACATATTATAACAAAATAAGGGATAAACTATCACCCGGACAATGGCGGGGAGAGTACAGCTATTGTACATCAACTATTATACATCAATTATATTATATTATATACAACTAATACTGATTAATACATTGCTTTATTAATTATATTATTATTTGGAAAAATCTAATAATGTATCAAACATATGAATACATTATTTTATAGATAATTTTTATATGGTGAGAAATTTACCGTAATTACAAAATACATTCTTTTGAGGTGAGATCATTATATTAAGTCAGTCATCGCTCAATTGGGAGCATTGATTTGTAAACATATAGTTAATAATTTCTACTACTGTACATTATATTTTGGGAACAATAATTGGAATATTAACAAAATGGTCTTATCATTACAAACTAGACATTAATTCTATAAATTTACAAAGATAATTGTTAATATAAATCTATATTATTATATGTACATTATTATACATATTTGAAATTTGAAAAAAAGTCCATTTATTTTTTTTACAAAATTAACAAAATAGTTATATTTTTCAATTGCCAAGCTATATATCACTACATATACTCTATAGAAGTATGTCAGATTGTATTGGATATACAGTATATCATATAAATATTCTTTTTTTTTTGATTCATGAATATGAGAAAATAATTATTACGAGATAAAGGCATTTAAAAATATCTAAATAAAATAATAAATAATAATAATAATAAAGTTTATTTATACACTTAAATAATAGTAGCATTTGTTATATAAATGTTTGATAATCGATAATACACTAATTAGGTAATATACTACCTATTTGTATTACATTTATATATATATATAGTATACTAAAATATATAGTCATAAAATAATAAATAAAATTAAAAAAAATTTTATATTTTATAATTTGGATAATTTTTATTGTTACTAACATTCATAAAATATGATTGATATGGTACATATAAACATATTATTTGTTAAAAAAGTAACATAATCAATCCTATATAATTGCCTCTAATTCATAAAAAATTAAATCAATAAAATCAACACAATTCACGATTTGAAGATCAATATACTCCCTTAAGATTAGAAAATATATATATAATGTATGAATCTAGGTGAAATAACAACGGTAGCACGCGACACTGGCACTAGCTCTACTACACGAGACGATGAAGTGAAGTGATAACCTTATTGCACCTCTTACCCCACGTGGAGTTCACGTGTATCGCTCGAGTGTAGAGATTCTTCTGGCACGTTAACACCCAACATAATACCTTCACTCTGCCGTATAACATATCTTGTTTCTTATCCACTATACGCATTTGTGTGTGTGTGTATATATATATTTAAATATTTAAATATTTATATATATGTATACATATATCAACGTATATGGTGTATTCGAAGGGACATTAGAGCCATATGGTTATAAGTTACAACTTTATCTAAGTTCCTTGATGGGATGAAAGGACTCCACCAAATAAAAAACACAACAACAATAACAATAATAATATGTATTAACGTTTATATATATCAACAATATAATAATTACAAACTTTTAAATACATTTATATTCACTATATAATTTATATATATATATATATATATATTACAATTTATTCAAAATTAAGAATAACATATAAATTACTGCTACTCACTCACAAATCTTACCATTATAAAAACCCGATAAATAATAATAATTATTTATTAATAGAAATAAATAATTTATCATTTTATACTAGATGATTACTTTTATGATTCGATATATTCATATAGAAATAAATTAACTATATAAATTACATATAAGAAGAGTATGCTATGATACAATCATACTATAATATATCTAAATATATTGCGGCTTCTCTATTTAGTGAGGTATACTATTTAACTAGGAAAATAAGCTACAAATTAAAAAATGATGATTATTTTTATAGGATTTGTATAGTCCAAAATATTACTTGAAGCTTATTTCATATAATGAACATTGAATTGAAGTAGTATTATAATTTACCAAATGCTTTAATTATCATTTCTGATGTAAAAGGATTTGTTAAAATGTATTACAAATTAATTAAAAAACTAAAAAATGTGATGGTATCTATAATTATATAATTATATAAATTATAATTTATAATTATTTCTAACAATATAATTGTTTTATGTATATAAGATTATTTATAAAAATAATCATTCTATTTGTATAATGACCTTAAAGATAAGCTCCTGTTCATCTAAACAATGCTATTTTAACTTTATCTAAAAACGCTAAGAATAAATAACTAATGGAGGTAATTACATAATTGTTGTTATTCAACAGATACTTCCCTCCATCATATAGGATCTGTCTTTATATAAATGTAGTTAATTTAAAATGGTGTAAAAAAAATAGTCTCAATTAGTTAAATATTTATTTTTTATTTTTTTCATTAAAATGTAAGTTTAGATTTAAATCATTTAATTAATATAAAATATAATAATAAATCCAACAGGATTGATATACATATATAGTAACAATTTCAGATAAAATTAATAAAAATCAAAAAAGTCTTAGGTAATAACCATATTTACATGTGGTTAATAAGTGAAAAATTAAAAACTTGAGAAAATAACATTCAAAGTTTAATATATAAAATTTAATTACAAATATCCTATCAATTACAAATTATTATTATATCAATTACGTTCATAAAACACTTTATTTTGATATAAATACACTCAAATAATTTTAGAAATTTTACAAATTTATAAATAAGTTATTAAACATGGAAAATATTTGATACACATTTTTTATTAAAATATTATAAAATATTAATTATATTTTAACTCGCTTCCTTAAATATTGTTAAACAAACACCTTTATTATTTTAAGTATAACTACGATATTTAATATTTGTATATTTGACTAATAATGATAAGTGTTATTATAGAAATAGAATACTCGATACAACACACCCACATTTAATAAACATGAATGAACCAATTTTAGTTTTAGATTAGCTAGTGCATATACATTCATAGATACACCTACAACTACACCTATACTATATACACGAGATAACCATGATGTCCAGCGTAAACTCTTAAAACATAAACTAAGTTAATTATAAGGTACTTTATTAACATTATGTAGTGAGAGTTGAGCTAATTTCAAATTAATAGTAATAACACCTAGATTAGTAAATAATATATATATATAGAATATTATTAATAATACTTCTGCATTCATTTAATTATATGCCTATCATAAACTAGTTATATATAGAATATTATTAATAATACTTCTGCATTCATTTAATTATATGCCTATCATAAACTAGTTATATATAGAATATTATTAATAATACTTCTGCATTCATTTAATTATATGCCTATCATAAACTAGTTATATATTTTTAATAGATAATAACAGTATCTAATGTTCATAAATAAAAAAATATAATCAAAAATAATAGTAGGCGCTAGTGCTGTAAAATTTCAAATACTTGGTTGTTCTCGAGAACTTCAAATCTTTAAAAAAATATCAAGTTCTCGAGAACTTCAAATCTCTCATATTTAGGTATGTTCTCGAGAACTTCAAATCTTTTAATAATATTTTAAAATAAGTTAACGGAGAAAAAAATAAGATATTAATTAATTAATTATTATTAATAATAATAAATAATAAAATTAATCATTAATTATTATAATTAATAAATAATTATAATAATTAATAAATAATTATAATAATTAATAAATAATTATAATAATTAATAAATAATTATAATAATAAATATTTATAATAAATAATTATAATAATTAATAAATAATTATAATAATTAATAAATAATTATAATAATTAATAAATAATTATAATAATTAATAAATAATTATTATTAATTAATAATAATAATAATTAATTTATAAATAATTATTAAATAATAAATTATAATTAAATAATTAATAATTATTAAAATAATATATAATTAATTATATTAATTAATAATAATAATTGATAAATAATTATTAATTAATAAATTATAATTGAATAATTTACAATAAATAATTATTAATTACTCGAATTATTGAATACGTTACTATTCTAATAATCATATATCAGTATATAGTATTTAGTAAAGGTGTAGGAGGAATCCTATATACTATATACATCATATATGGCATCATGATTATTCCTGAAGGAATATCATTAGATTAAGTTTAAATGATTTATAATCTGTATTAATATATAAATCTTCAGAATATGCGTATTAATTTTTAAATATTGTTATTAATGGATAATAAATCAAGGAAACGGTGTCCTTGAATACATTATTCTATTTTAAATATATTATCATATAGGTGGCATAACTGATGATCGAATTAATAGTAGGATATCCTATCTATACATTTAATGGATATTTTAAAATAATTGAAAGTAACTTATTACATAATTATGTTAATCGATCGTTACCCGAACAATTACCCGACATGATACCCGAACCGAAACTAAATTTTTAAATAAAGATTTGAGACCATCAAATCTTCTCAAATACCCGAAAATTAAAGATTTAAACCGTACCGAAAAAAAAAGATTTGAAATTTGATATTTGAGATTTGAAATTTTACAGCACTAGTAGGCGCTCATTACTTTTTAATTATATTATTATAATAGAAAAGAACAAATATGATAAACAAATAGTGATTTACTGCATAAAGCATCATTTCATAACATTTTATACAAACAAATTGTGGCAGAGTTTTACATATTTGTATAGCTGATTCAAATTTTTAATTTTTTTAATAATTATTAAATATGGGTTATTTAAATAATTGGAAGCATTCGATATCTGACTATGAATGAGGCAATATATTTTGATTACAATTATTTTATAATCATTCAAATACTCTATATTAAAACTCTTTAAATCACATACAAGTGGTTACATAGTGGAAAAAGTAAAAACTTGAGAAAATGACATGCAAAGTTTTTTTAAATAAATAATTTCAGAAAAAATATATATAAATTTCTTGTCAAATTAATATAATTTTTAATTTGATTGATCTCGTAAAATACTTTATATTGATAGAAATACTCAAATATAGTAGTAAGAGTAACATTACGATCAGCGGACATCTATAAATATACATAGAATAGTATATAAGAGTAATATTATGATCCATTATTGACGCAAAAATTAGGATATTTTCCATTTGCTGTACGACGAGAAATTTTTTAAATAATGTGTTTACTGAAAGTATGATATTATTAGAAATATCTAACATTATAATTAGTTTTTTTTTGTATTTTGTAATATAAATTTAGAAATTTTTAAAATCGTAAATATATTATAAAACTTATAAAAGTTATATGCAAAAATGTAAATTTAATTATTGGAATTATTTAGTAAATCAATGACTACATTTTTATTATTTTTTCATTTTCGTATGCTTATAAATGCTTATTTATGGAACTTATAGTGTATCATGTATCATATTATATATTATTTTAATATAAGTCGAATTTTATGATTTTCGTAAAATATTATTTTCAATAAATAATATATTTATTATAAAAATTGTCTCTTTACTAAGTCCTTAGGACTGAATTCTCCCTATATATGTGTGTGTGTGTGTATGTGTGTGTGTGTGTATGTGTGTGTGAATTTGTTTTAGTTTACTAATAATCAATATCATAATCATTGGTTTAATTCACACCTAAAATTGTTAAATAATGTAATCATAAATTATTATTGATTATTATTGATTGATTTTTAATTTTATGAAATATATAATCTAAATGATTAATTTTTAATATTTACCTACAATATACATATGATAAATTAAATGAGAAATAAAAATGTAATTGAAATAAACAATGAATAATATGTATTAAAATAAAATAAAATCAATTCAAAAATTATTAATATTAGTAACACTAATTTAGTATATAGTAGTAGTAACGTATTTCTATTTTCGATTATTTTTACTCTATCTTTTATTAATATTTTGATAATTTTTCGTTTATTTTTAATATATGATTTATTTCTACTTTCGATTGTTTTTCGTTTATTTTTACGGTAACTGTAAAATGTTTTAATTTCTCTAATTTTTTAATTTCGTATTATTTTTTGTTTATTTCTATAACGTATGTTATCGTTAGCAAATACTTTATACTTTCGATTATATTTTCGATTATGTATTTGCTTAAATAAATGATCAATCAATCAACGATACATACCTGTATTGTATATCCAAGAAGTTACCCCATCAATTGAATATTCTCCATATGACTGACGTAATGGCGTGAAGAAGAGGTATGATACAACCGTAGACACGAGGAATAGTAGCATTTCTTTATTGCTGACGAACATCCAACTCAATGTCTTAGTTTTCATCATTAGCTTGCTACGTGAATAGACAAATTTACATCTAATATATATATATATATATATATATATATATATATTTAGATTATATAATATATATATGTATATAAATATTTAAATATTTATATAGTTCGTAAATATATATTTATGCTAACTACGATAGGGCTAATTCAGATAGGGCTAATTCATATAAGGCTAACTCAGATAGGGCTAATTCACATAGGGCTAATTCACATAGGGCTAACTCCGATAGGACTAATTCAGATAGGTACATAATTAATTTAAATCAAATAAATAATATATTTCTTATTTCTAAAATACACCTAGATTTAATACACCGCAATTTTCTAATAACTCATAATTCTCAACTATCCGCACATACACGGGGCCAAAACGGCTAGTAATATAATATATATATATATATATATATATATATATACAGAGCTGGGCACAATACTCACAAAATATATAATAGATACAATTACAATTAAACACTTTTTTCTTATAATATATACTACTACAATTACTTTTTAAAAAATCATAGTAGATACAATTACAAATACAGAATTTTTTTAGTAGATACAAATACATTATAATTATATACAATATATATAGTATATAGATATCAATTATATAAATATATATTATATCATATAATATATATATATATAAATAAATCAGATGTATCATTCCTGTCCAACGGAATAAAGGGGAAATTAATAAACATGTTAATGTTTTTACTAGAATTTCCCCAATCTTCATATTTGTGGATAGTCTAGATTATCATAAAATAAATAAAATATACATATAGGGGTAATTTTCTCGATAAGCAACACTGCTTCTATAATTCCCCTGGCATTGCCTAAATTTGATAATAATAATATAATTAAGAATTTATAAAAATTTAAAATTACTCTTAAATAGAGAGAAAATATGAGATAAATATACAAATTTTTAAAAAATAAAATATAAATTGTTTTTGTTTGTAAAATAGTAATGCACACATTGTGCATCGAACACACGCATCATATATTAAATACTGTTAATTAATAGTTAATTAATAATAATGTTAAGTATTGATTATTAAATAATATATGTTTATATTATAAATATAAATATTACATTTTTTAAATTATTACAATTATGATTTATTTAGATAAATAATGTCTTTGTTTTCAATAAAGGTTTTTTAGAATAAATCACTATAATTGATATATCATAATTTTTAACAATGAATTTATTTCAATATTTACATAAGATATTTTATTAAAAATGTATTTATAATTTATATATATTAAAATTTATTTATAATATGATATTAAAAATATTGATATTAAAATACATATTATATCCAAATGATATATTATTTAATAAAATGTATTTGTTTACATAATTTCTTAGTATATAGTAGCTACTAGATACTATTTATGACTAATACATACGATTACAAATACCAAGGACATTTCCTTACAACTACTTTTGTAATTTTTATAATAGATATAAATTATTTATATTAGTATTTATTAAATACAAATACAAATATACGATACTGGTTTTTTGCCTTAATAGCCTTAATAGATTATCTAGATACTGCCCATTCCTTTATATAATATATAATGGACTGCTATATAATATATTATTTATATATATATATATATATATATATATATATATATATATATATATTATATATTATATATTATATATATATATTATAATATTTGTGTGTATTGATTATTTTACATTATTATTATACAATACTAAATATTAAAAGTTTCCTCGTGTTACCATTGTGGTCTATAGTAACCACAACAACTTTTTATTTCTTATTATGATAATTATGGGGGAGGGTCATAACCGGATCGCAGGATCTAAATATGAGGCATGTGTGTAAAGTACACTGCGCCTATATTCATATCAGTGAAGAATCATACTAGATTTAATTATATAATGAAATGAATTAATTTCAAATGAATTAATAAAAATCAATTCAAATTAATTAAAATCAATTCAAATTAAGTAATACAATTATATTAAAAGTAATGAATTAATAAAAAACAATTCAAACTAATTAAAATCAATTCAAATGAAATAATAAATATATATTTATATAAATAGTATATATATATATATAATATAATTATATATATATATTATAGTTATCAATAAAATTAAAATGAATAACATATATATATATATATATAAATATAATATAGTATATAACATATATAATATATAATACAGTATATATATATATATATATATATATGTATATGTTTATATGTATATATTATATAACTTATATACTATATTATATATGTTATATACTATATTATATTTATATTATATTATATTTATATATATATATATATAAATATAATATAGTATATAACATATATAATATATAATATAGTATATAAGTTATATAATATAATACATATATATATATATATATATATATATATATATATAAATATAAATATAATATAGTATATAACATATTATATGTCATATATAATATATAATATAGTATATATATAATATATGTGTATTATATATATATATATATGTGTTATATTATATAACTTATATACTATATTATATATTATATATGTTATATACTATATTATATATTATATATGTTATATACTATATTATATACTATATTATATATATATATATATTTATATATATATATATATATATATATATATATATATATATAGTATATACTATATACGTATGGTAAGTATACCGTAATACGGTAACCGTATACGTAATAATAACAGTACAGCGTATATATGTATTTAATTTTATCTATAGATAATATCAAAGTATAGTAATATTAGATATATCTATGTATATCTATTATTAGATATAGCTTTAATTTGTCACTGATATGAATAAACACGCTGCGTTCTTTCGACGCACGCCTCATATACGATCCTACGATCCGGTTATGACCCGTAACCATAATTATCATAATAATTATGAACACATTTCACGAAAAAATAAAAAAGAACAGTTAAAATTAGGTTTTTAATATTTGAATATAGGCTGTATATTATGAGGTGGTATTTCATGCAAACAACGTAACGTTGAAAGTTTAGATGAAAAAAACTATTTTGTAGAATAATTCTAATAATTATATATTTAATATAATATTAAATAGTAATTAATATAATTATTTATTTGAAACAAATTTATTAAATTTATAGAAACCTTATAAACGTAATAATATAATAAAATAATAATCTTTAAACAAATAGTTATAATGATAAATATAAATCCTACTAATTCTGACTAGAAATTTATAATAATAATAATAATAAATTTAATTTAAATAATTTAATTTCAAATACACACTAATAATAAATAACAAAGATTATAAATAATGTATATTTCTCATAGATTTGATCATATATTTTTACTTTCAAATACATATATTTTATTTTAGTACACGCAAGACTTGTGTCGCAAGTGCGGTTTTTAGGATATATACGGTATACCGTATATTTAGAGTACCTGGAATGATATTAAGATATGATATATAATATTTGGGATAATATATACTAAAATGTTTCACATATCTATCATACAGCACCACATAAATCATAAAATAGACTCCCAAACAATTTTATTCAGGCCCCTGTATTTCAAAAAATTGATATAACTATTTATAAATAGGAGGTCCAAATCGTGTGGGTGTGATTGACATAGTAAGATGGCTATTTTAAATAAATATTGATACAAAATATATATATTGCATAAAATTAATGAGATTTACTAAATAATATTTGTTTACAAATTATTATGTAACTGTTTACAAGCAAATTTATCAATACTATCTTCAAGATTAATTGTTTCTAAACTGGTATCCCACTACAGTATTTTCGGAAATAATGTTCGGAAATTATTGCTAGAAAGCGATTGTATAGCAAGCATCTTATTTATGTTAATGATGTTACACTAGTTATAACTATAGTTCCAAAGGCAAAGAGAAAATAACTAATTACAATCAAGACCTCCTATAACCTCGGAGGTTATAGGATGTCTTGTTACAATGCTTCAAAGAATGTGCATATAAAGGTAAATAAAACAAAATAAAACGGTGGCTATTGGAAACGTATATGTTTATATATATATATATATATATATAGGGGCGTCGGAACGATATATTTTATGGGGGGGGCTATTTATTTTTATTTTGTATTATATATCCTATTATTTATTTATTTATATTATTTATAATATAATTACTAATTAATATTTCATTAATATAGGATACCTCTTTGGTATATGTTAATATTCATTAATAATGTTTAATTTGTATATCAATACTTAAATAATCTATTATATTAGAAAATAAATATAAAAAATGATAACATGTATTATTATATAAATATAGATTTCCTAAAAGTTTGATCAATTTCATTATGCCGGGAAATATTTGAATTTCAGAAGGTTGTTCCATCATGCATATGTTTGCCTCGTCTATGGTATTAAACATATTGATTTATTTGAACATAGATAATTACATCTTTAATCTATCAATCGATAATTATTCATACATTTTTTATATACATATGTTAAGTGTAGCAAAGAGAGAGAGATCCACATTAATAGGATTAATAAGATTAATCTAAAAAATAAACCGCTTTTTCATAAATTATATTATTTTTTAATAATGATTCCTTTAATTTATAATAATATATAAATGATGTTTACTTAGTATCAAATTTGGTTTTAATTTTCATCATTATGGAATCAAAAAACTCAGTATATTTTCTTATGTAAATGTGTACTCAAATGTATTATTTGCATTTACATAATATGAATATACACCACCAAATATGACTACATTGTTTTCCAACAAAAAAGTAATTGTTTATAAATTGTGGTCCATCAATATGTTTGTAAACCTATGATAACGTGTACTCTTGGAAATGTTGTATTCAGCCCGGGTATTCAGAATACAGTTCAGAATACAGTATTGTAAAAAAAGTTTAAAAAAATTAGTAACACGGATATAAAAATCTTGGAAATAAATCTAATAATGTTGTAGTCCTAATATAAATTTTAAATAAATATAAATTAGTATTAACTTTAAAGGTACAATATTTTAATATATAAAACAATTTTTATTAATAATACTCATTTAGATTATATATATGAATCTTATAATATCTAGTTGGTAGGATAACATGATATATGCATGTGTTTATGTAACGTACATTTGTCGTATGAATTTATTAAGTATGTATTTTCATGCTAATTTCTAATTTCTAAATAATATACCTAATTAATTTAATTAAATATATTAATTTACCTACATCTTATTTTGTATATCTAAAGATATATCGTATACATCATATATATATATATATATATATATAATTAATTACATATTTGAAAATAACAACTGTTATCGTTGAATAAAACTATAATTATGTTATAACTTTATAACTAGGCTATAACCAAGACCTCCTATAACCTCGAGATTACAGGAGGTCTTGCTATAACCAAGACCTCCGAAAATATTTACTTTAGCCTTCAAGTTTAACCACTCAATGTAGTAATAAATACTTATCATGCGTGGTGCATATATAGGGGAAATTATCCGATTACCGACCCCCTCCTAATACCGACCCCCTCTCGTATCTCAGTATACTCTTATAGGGTAGTTATAACTACCCTATAAGAGATATAACAAAATTATATATACATGAACTATTAGTAATGTAAGGATAAATATGAATAAGTATATTGTTTTACAAAATATTCAATCCTACAATTGTTATTAGATAACATTTAATATTCTGTTTTTACTTTTTAAATATTTGAATAATAACTTTTTTTAAATCATTGTAAATACTTTATTAATTAAAATAAAACTTAATACTGATCATAACATTGTAGATCAATACAATGTTTATAACTGTTATAAAAATAATTTAATTTGAATAACTATTAACCAATATATCTTAATTATAGCAACCCATATGATTTTAAATTACCGACCTCCTAAATTACCCTAATACCGACCCCATGTGATTCATAATATCCAATCAAAATAGATCCTTGTTTTACTTTAAAATATATCGTAAGTTGTTTTTGTATCATTTATATAGATTTAAGATTTATGATTACTATTGATTATATACATATTTATTAATAAATAAATATTAAATAATAATATATATTATTTTAATATAATTACTATAAAGTTTAAATTTAAATGTAATATTACTATAAAACATAAATTCAATAACAACTCAATTTCGTGCATGTTATAATTAATTATATTTATGTATATTTACTATTTTTATTGTATATTATAATAATACAATTATTTATACCACGATTATTTGAGGGGGTCGCTAATAGGAGAAGGGGGTCGGTATTAGGCATATATATCCGATTACCGACCCCCCTGTTTATTCTTGTAAATATAATTATATCAAAAATTTATTCATTGCAATATTATTCATTGCAATAATATTACTCTAATTACAAAATTTCAAATAAATATATTTAATATTGAATACGTTATTACAAATAATCATTTAGAGGTCGGTAATCGGAGACTTTCCCCTATAAACGCACGCATAATTCTACGCATTAAATGCGTGCGACGACCTGCACGATATCAGTATATCCGTCCACACCGAAACTACCCGATGTTCGACGATATCAGACTATAAAATGTGGCTGATATAGGACAGTTTTTTTATTGATTATCTAATAAAGATTTATCTCCAACATAGGGAATTATTATTAATTATGTGGATAATTAAATAAGTATCTTTGTATTATTATTTATTTATTATTTATTTATTATTTATTATTTATATATTATTTATTTTACTATTTAGAAAATATATTAATTTTACTAAATAAATATGCATGTTATTTTTTATGGTAGGCCTAATCGATTTTTGAGTATTTATGTGTATATATATATAAATATTTTGAATAAGCTTTTAACTTAAATTATATTTTGTATAAATAATTTAATACTAGATATTAAATAATATTTATTTAGATTTCATATTGAATCATATTGATATATTGAATTTAAATTGTAATTTAAATATTTATTATTTAAAATAAATAGGATGAACTAGTGAATTATACGGAAATTTATAATAAAATTTATTATAAGTATTCATAATAATATAAACCAAATATATATAGGCGAATAATTATATAAGAAAATTAACATAATGAACAATTGTGTATATATTATAATTATTTACAATTTTAATAAATATTTAAACAATTATCTAATATTATTTTCCCGGTGCGCACGGATGTTGTTCATTTAAATCATGAACTTTATTTCAAAAAGACGTGCTTTTTTAGAAAGTAAGTTTTTCATTAATATAACATAACATTACGTTTTTTAAATATATGATTTAAACTATAAAATAAACTGTATTAAATTAATATACATATACTTAAAAATAATTAATACATTTTATAAATAAATGTATATTTAGAAAATATACATTTTTTTAAAAATGGAGTCAAATATTTCACGTGTTATAATAATATATATTAATAAATCTTTATAAATCACATAATCTGATTATAATTTTAATATTTTATTTATTATTATTAATATAATATAATAAAATTGATACAAATATTATATTATTTTATATAATTATATAAGAGAAATTCTAATTTTATCATTGTAGGTATAGGTCTTATTACCTATTTTTTGCTTTAATAAAATATATTAAATATTTTACCTATAATATTGATTTATTAAATGTTTCTATTAATACATATAGATAATACTTTAAATGTATATCGTTAAGAAAAATAAGAACAGACATATATTAATATTTTTTAATATTATATAATTGATATTAATCTATAAATTATTAACCTATATATTATTCGTTCACGACTTTGGTCATATGTGATTACTATTAACAATTGAGCTTAGTATTAGTGTGATACAAACAACTAATACTGTACTCAACTGCTCATAGTGTTACCGACATTACCTTCTATCGCATACGTATTAAAGGAAGATATTAATGTTTTTAAATATTATATAATTGATATTTTCCTATATGTATATATGTATATATATATTATGCGTGGTCACAATGGTAACCCTATGTGCATTTGAGCTCGGTATTCGTGTTATGTAAACAACTAATACTGTGTCCAAATGCCTATAGTGTTATCTACATACTACTACGTGATTGAGGTATTTGATGACGGTACTTTGGTGCTTAAAGGTATTACTGTTACAGTATCAACTACTACCAACTCGACGATAAATAGGATGATCGATTTCCTAAGAAATTTTCATAAATCTGTGTTCTTGAATTAATGGTAATTTCTTGTGAATCAATAATCCTATTAAATCTATATCAATAGTTTATTTTTGTATATAAAATTCATTCTTATTTACAAGTATTAATTTATTGTCAAATTAATAACATACTAGTCTTACATATTTTAAAAGTTACACATTATATTTTGGTTTCGTATTAGTTCCAGTTTATTTGATATTCAATATGTTCTGTTGTAATATATTTGAAATGTATTATTTAAATATATAATTCATAATACATGTAATACCTGCAGGCTACAAAGGTAAGAAGAATTCAATATATTTAAAGAAGATAGAATCTTTTGATACCCTAATTAACAAAAAAAATTATTAACATGTATTTTATCAATTATTTTTAAACTATATTTTATTTCTGTTTTCGTTAATTATTCATTTATTTTTTACAATATACTTTATTTTTACAGTACATTTTAATTTTGTATTATTTGTTTATTTCAATAAATGATATTAGCGAAGAAATATTTCTACTTTTGATTATATCTCTATTATTATTTTGATTATATATTTGCTTATATTTATATATTTCAAAATAAACTTATCAAATATATACATAGATATTGAGACCTCACTCTAATGTCTATGAATATATATGATTTAAAATCTCCTTAAATTCAATTAATATCTAATTGTATGTATACATTAAATAAAACTAGAAAATATAAGAAACTTTTATTTAAAAAATTAAAAGAAATTATATAATACAAAATGTAATTAGTTCCTCATAATTAATTTGCCTTATATTACAATTTAATTTTGCTTTGATCATGTTCATGGTGCCAATATGGGATATTGTTTTTACATACATGTTAAGTGTGGTCATTCACATTTTTAGTAATACCAAAGCCCTGGTAATTGGTAATACTATTTAATTGTTCATATAATTTAATGTTTGCCTTAGAATAATAGAATTATCACTTGCTAAACTATCTTTTCTGATTTTAAAATATATTTTAATTTCTCAACTCAATAAGATTAATTTTTATATTAATTATACATAACATGTGCTATTAATATTATTAACATAATAATTGTGAAATAAACAGATAATTTATATGAAAAGTATGTAAATATTATGTTGAATATATGTATGTGTTTCATATATGGATATACAAATGTAGATAATTTTATACAGGTTATTTCATATTATAATATGCATAGATATTATATGACCTATTTCATATTTAAGGGGTAATACATTATAAGATAACAACTGTATATGATATTCATAGAAAGTAATTACTTTGCATTAATGCTAAAACATTTATAATTATACTGAGAAGGTTAATATCATGGTTATTATTATGAATACTTGTAGATAATAAGCTCACTATAATCACTATCCATGATATCAATAATAATTATAAACTTTTGTTAATATTTATAAGTATCCATGATAAAACAAAGCGCTTAGTCTTTGATAAAACTATATGTTATGTATATATACAGAAAAAAATATTGTATTATATTTAGTCAAAATTAATAGAAATAGCAATAGTATATACTATTTCATCAGTAATAAATGTATTATATAATTAGTGAGTTATGAAAGAAATTTATAACTAATTGTTATTGTTATTCAATTTTAAACTTATAATTTTATTGAACCAGGGAGGATGGCTCCCTGATTGAACACATATTTACCTATCATGATGTTATAATATAACATTAATTGTTATCACATGAAAATGTTATCACAATAAATATATATTGTATAATATATTTTCAATAATATAATGATATAACATTTTGTAAATATTAATTGTTATTACATAAATATTTTCACATATACTAATATTTACAGTATTTATAAGTATGGTAACATTGTTATCAGGTTTATTTGTAATGAGAAAACTTGCTGTACAGGTGATGGAATTCAGGATTGCAGCAGAAATATTTCAAATATGCTTAATTATTTCTTGTTTACATTATTTATACAATTATTTAATAATAATGATTTTTATTATAATGATCAGATAATATCACTTATTGTTATAATTGACATTTTTGTATTTTGTTATAATCTCAATCAATTAATTTCTAAATAATTAATTATAATGTATTATATTTTTACTAAAATTATATTAAATTACAGATATTATTTTTGTATTTTGTTATAATCTCAATCAATTAATTTCTAAATAATTAATTATAATGTATTATATTTTTACTAAAATTATATTAAATTACAGATATTATACTAAATTAAAAATAAATTATAGATATTTATTATTAGATTCTTGATAATGAAAAGAAACTAAATATGTCATTTATTATATTTTAAATATAGGAGTGAATGAAAACAACTGAGTATTATTATAACATTCTGTAATGTGTTGTAGGTATGTATTACATTCAAAGCACATTATCAATGTAATGTTACTATTAGTATTATTATAATTTCAGTGTGTATTATTATTTAAATCGGAATCTATAAATATTATTATTATACTTTTTTAATATATAAATTAATTATCGACTTTACTTTAATTATTTACATGGTACAACTTATAAAAATATTATACTATATTATTTAATTGTATTTTCATCGCAAACTATTACATTTTATTTAGTCTACAATATGAATATGTAAGTAATAGTTGCTAACAACGGCTTGGGTTGGCTTGATGTCTATCGTAACATTTTAATCATAGATATTCCGAAACTATATTAAATATATAAATTATATATATGATGTACATCTTTACAATTTGTTTACGAGCGAGGCTTAAATACTCGACTCGCAAATCAACTGAAGTGACTCGACTTCATCAATTTTTAAATAGACTTGGATATTTCAGACTCGATTCTATATTGCCTTACTAGGATAGATTAGGACTTGAATTGAGAAGTTGAATTTTTATAATTTATATAATAAGAAGTTGAAATAACTATATTCATTGATCGCTCTGTAAAGCTGAGCAAAACTTTATTATTAATATGGATTAATATAAGTGTTAATTTTTGTGTGATGTCATAGTATATGTAGGTTAATAAAAAGTAATATCGCATAACTAATAATAAAGGTTTGAACATCGCTGAATACTGACATCGGCCCCCAATAAGTCACATGTCTAGCCGATAGTTCACGTAAACATTTCACGGCTGGCGTTATATTTCTCAGTAAACTATTCACCGATTAGTGAATTTGTTTTTATATATATACATACATATCATGATATCGTCTGCTTATATATTAATATAATATTATATACGCCCTACGCGCATTGTTTACTTGAACTCTCGGTTAGACACGTGACATGTTGGGGGCCAATGTCAGTCTAAATCTGAACATAGAAGGACCATATTTTTAAATAAAAATCAATTTATAACATAATAATATACACAAGGGACAATAAATTTAACCCAAACCAATCACAAACCCACATACACTCGCCAACATCTACGCCTATATTAATAATTTGTAATCTGTTCACATATATGGTCCTATACTATTCATTCCATAATATTATAAATATCTAAAAATATAATGCGTTTGTATTGTTTATTTTGACATTAATATTGAAATATATATTTAATCATGTATATAATTAAATATATTTAATACATTTTGCGATGGCCGTAATTTTATGAATTCTATTTATTTCGTATATGAATATGTATTTAATAATAATGATAATTGTAACATAGTGACCATTTTAATAAATACATATATTTTGTAATTTAATTAAAATAAGTAAATAAAATATTAATTATTACTGATTCTTTATAGGATTTTAAATTATGGTCCACAATATTTATATTTATATTATTCTATTTATATGTATTACATGAGAATCTGTATTTATAAGCAACACATTTTCTAGTTAGTTCAAATAATTATTAAAATTATAAATTATATTTTATAATTTAATTAATAAATTGCCTATTTATAATCTTTTGTTAATCTCCTTGAGATCCCTTAAGCATATTCCTTGGTATTATTCTAGCAAAAATAAAATATTCAATATATAAATATTATATATCAAAATATATAAATTATAAAATATTCAGCTTACTTATAAAATATTCAGCTTACTTATAAATGTATACATTTAATTATTTTTTCAAATATATTTCAATGTAGGTATATTGATTTTAATATTAAAATAAATTTATTAGACATATCGCTGCATATATCGTGTTTAATATAAATATGTACCTATTTATTTAGTATTTATTATTTATTTAACATATTTGGTTGGAGAGAATTATTAGTTCGCATTTTAATCGCATATTAATTTATAATGATAATTTAAATTATTCAATATTTTAATTACATTTTATATAATTATTTGATATTTATAAAACATTTGAAATATATGAGATTGAATACTATTTTCGTGAAATATACATGGTTATATTGGTCATTAATATTATGATAAATATGATATTATATTAGATTATAAAATTTATATAGTATACCATTTATATAGTAACTATAATAGTATATTATTTAGTAAATGAATATTAATTTTTAAAATTATTTTATAATTAAATATAATATTGTGATGATTACACGGATCCAACTGCAGAATAAAAATTATGCGCGCGCGTATGAATTATTGACTGTTCAGTGGCATAGCAGTGGCATTTAAGGCATAACTAATATTTAATAAAGTTTATTAGTGATAAACCTAACCCTTCGAACTACTTTGCGGACGGTTTGAATTTTTATTTTGCAGTTGGACCATTGTGATCATCTATAATTATTATAATAATAATAATTTAATATAATAATTAAATTATAATTATTATATGTATATATGCATATATGTATATATGTATATTATAGAATATAGTTAATGACCATTTATTAATCATTAGTATATGATTAAAATAATCATTATGTTAAACATATACTAATGATTAATAAATGGTCATTAACTATATTCTATAATATACATATATGCATATATACATATATACATATATACATTATGATAATGTTATGAACGTACTATAGATTTGACTATATAGATTTGTATACAGAGTAGTATAGATTTAATATGTAAGCTGTATATTATAAACTCATATTAATTAATTGTAAACACGCTATTTTAATCAGAGGTAATTCTCGCGCTCATAAATCTGAAATAAATCTGAATGATAAATAGGAATACCAGTGATCTCGTACAAAGTGATTTGCAAGCGCTAATAAATAATAATATAAATAATAATTTATAAATAGTAAAATTTACACTACGAAATCACCAATCCACACGAGATCTCTTCCGACAAAATCACTTCGTACGAGATCACTGGATACCATAAATAGCTTCACGAAAACTTCTTTTTCATAAGTTTATATAATATAGTGAATAATATACGTTTACATCTATACAACTATATATACAGCTGTTTACGGAAACCAATTTTACAGTTGTTTTCAATAATTTCTCTATTCAATTTATTTCAGTAGTTCTGTAAATAAGACTGTTTCTCTAAACTCCATCTACATGTTTTAATAATATAGAGATAGTTTCATTATCCATTGTGTACATTTATTCTTCGTTTATGAAACCCAACAAATAAGTAAACGATTAAAATATGTTGTGATATATTAACATAGTATCATACACAATAGGGGCGTACTATTTACAATAATACATATTAAGGAACAGTAGGGGGCGATCCCTTAACCCCCAGGTGTAATGCGATAACCGTAAAACGTTTTTTAATTGCGTATTATTCTTTGTTTATTTCTATAACGTATGTTATCGTTATCAAATATTTATACTTTATACTTTCGATTATATATTCTATATATTTGCTTAAATAAATTATAACTGAATGCATAGCATGAGAATATAGTGTAAAATATTTAAAACTTACATTACAATAGACTATTTAATAATTATACAATAGTATCAGAGATTTTCTATGGAAGATATAACACTCTTATGTAACTTATTTTGTACACGAAAAATGAACAGCGCCACCTATACAGGTTGACTTTTCTGATATATATGTTGTTTTTATGTAAATTAGTATCAAACTACACTCTTATAAAATATAAAAAATATGTTTTAAATTATTATTTATATGATGAAAACTAAGTTTTCATTACTAATATATAACAAAGTATTATGATATTTTGGTTTTAAATGCTATACATATCTATGAGGCATGTTTCTTATTTTGCTTATAAATAGAACAATGAAAACATTGTTTTTTTAAAACAATGTCAAACCTAAATCTACTTAAGTGATTCGATACTACAGCTATAGCTACTATAGTAGCGGCACATGTAACTATTAATTACGTTTTGTATTATATCTGTGTTTCACAAAATCTTTAAAATACCTCATATAATATCATATATTATAATATGTTTTATAATTTTATCAACAATTTTATGAAGCAAAGATATAAAAATCCTATCCACGCAACGTAATTAATATTTTTCCATTCCAGTAATACTGCCACTAAATAGATTTAGATTGTCAGCTGTTTTTTATAACAATGTTTTCATTGTTCTATTAAATTACATTCAAAAGTTAAAATATAAGTTAGCTTTTACTCATCTTGTAGATATGTATATCATTTAAAACTAAAAAATACTATTTATTGTTATATATTAGTACGTGTATGTGTACTTGATTGTAGCATGTTATGTATTGAATAATTTTTCATCATATAAATAATAATTTAAAAATATTTTTTTTACATCATAAATGTGTAGATTTAATACGAATTTATATTATAAACAACACATTTATGCGAAAAGTCAACCTAAGCAGGTGGCGCTGTTCATGTTTCGTGTACAAAATCTAATTACACGATTGTACATAAGCGTTACATTTATCGTTAGATAACAATTTGACGTACCTATCACATAGGTCCTATGCATTATCAATGTATGATAACAAATAATTGTAATTTATAATATATTAAAATTGTATACATATGCTCATAAGTCCGAAAGAATTTGATGGAAGTTCCTAAACTAATTAGGTTACAGGTAACAGGTAACATATCCATACACACATATACATACATTACATATATCCATTACATATACGTATATTACAAATATATATGTGTGTGTGTGTGTGTGTTTTATTATAGCTACAAGAGCCATTAACTATTCAATAGTTACTATTGTGTATCTATACATATAGTAGTGTATTGTAGTCCTATACCCTAAGTTGCACCCATACACCCAATGCAGTGCCTTCAAGTATTTATAGTGTAAAAAGTGGGCCTTTAATGGAAAGGCCTGATGTTTATTGTGTGTGAATGTGGGCATTATTTTTTAATATGTATGTGTATCAATGAGATACATTAAATTAATAGATATACTTCATATTTCTATATATCCTATAGTCCATTTAAAACTGCATTGTAATACAACATTGCAATACCCAGTGGCAAATCCAATAGGTATCCATGGTATCCAATACACAAATTTATCACTCATATAAATTAGTATTTAAATTATAAAATTTAAAGAACAGATGTTTTATATATATTTAAAACATATATAATAATTATATAAAAACAACTTTAGCTTTGTGATAAAACATTCCAGTGGTTTCTAGTTTATCCACTTTTAATCTATTTTAATTTATAAAAAATTGTTCAATCATACTACTTTTCTATATAAACCTATAATTATAACTGATATTATTCCTATGATATTACAATTATGCCCACTGAATTTAAAAAATGTGCTAAGGGGATATCCCACTACCAGTATTTCCAGTAATAATGTCCTGAAATGTTTGATAGAAAGTGATTTTTTTTGTAGGATACCCCCTTTAAATTACTATATTTAAATTTACTTTAAGTTACTATATTTCCGTTGAGTTGCCGGAAATTAAAAGGGTATCCTGCTACAATTGTAGTTAACTTGCTAGAAAATCATTTTCTAGCAAACATTTCCTGACATTATTTTCGGAAATACTGGTAGTGTAATAGAGATGGATGTATACTAAATTAAATTTGATAATCAACTTTCATTCTATCAAGTACAGGATCTGGTAGTTTCCATAAATTTTTTTTAATCTATAGTTTAATTATAATTAAGTATTATAAATAGTAAATTATAAATTATAAAATATCTGTAATCAATAAATTATCAATAAATTATATATTAATATTTATATTGTAATAAGTAACAGCTTTCTAAATCTATAATATAAATAATATTATTATTCTAGT
Source organism: Osedax fenrisi (assembly GCA_964019155.1). Lineage (NCBI taxonomy): Eukaryota > Metazoa > Annelida > Polychaeta > Sabellida > Siboglinidae > Osedax > Osedax fenrisi. The sequence continues at coordinate 101,618,624 of OZ025241.1, read as the reverse complement.
ATTAATAACTATGTATTTTAATTATTTTAAATTTAATTTCAAATATTATATATATTGATATTAGACACTGAATTTTATATAATATAAAAATATATTAAATATAATACTTTTGTTGTGATGAACAATTTTAATAATGAAAATTTACATATTAGATATGTATTTTTTGAATATAGAAATTATTAAAACTCAATTATATATAACATATATATGTATACATTATGCATGCTTATATATGTTTGTTATATGTGATATGTTATATATGATTGTTATATGTTTGTATAATAAATATATTATTTATTTTCATATTATCAATGCCTCTTTTATTCAAAAAGCCTGGTTATAAAGGGCACACATGTTATAGATGAACAAAGCACAGTTATAATATTATGCAGAAACATTGACAGCTGTGAATAGCAGCAGCTTATCATGTGTTCATGTAACTTTCACATCTACTGTTTTGGTAATCAAGCTCTGACCATATATGGGAGTGTCATCTCCATACCAGATGCTTTGTGGGTAGCATGCAGTGTGTCTGTTTATACAGTACCCTATATGCTTAGATTATAGTGTGTAGTAGATTTCACTATAATATACTCACTGTATATTCATGTGGTATGTTTAGTTTGCAGTTATAATAATATTATTTACATATTTATATCACAAGATTATATCACTCATGCTTACTTGAATTGGTTTTAGATTTTGCCTTTTTTATTTATTTTATTATAAATTAAATATCTTAATTTAGTTATTAATTATATAATTAATTAGTATAATTTAAATTTGTGTAATATTAATTAGTATAATATAATAATAAGTTGTATATTATTACTAATTATATAATTAATTATTAATATTATACTAATTAATATTATACATAATATAAATAATATTAGTTAGTATACTATTAATTAGTATATAATGAATTAGTAATATTATAATAATTTAAATTATACTACTTACTAAATCCGTGGGAGAGATTATTGTGTTGGGGGGAAGGCATGGGAGAAATAGTATGTATTTAGATGACGTTTGAAGGAGGAGGTTGATGTCATTGTTCGAAGGTGTTAAGGTAGGGAGTTCTAATGATAAGGGGCAGATAGGGCAAAGGAGCGTATATGGGTGTTGATTAATGACTAATTAATTATATAATTATTATTAATATACTAATGAATATTATACTAATGAATATTATACTGATTAATACTATACTAATTAATACTATACTAATTAATATTATACTAATTAGTATTGATTGATTGATAATTTATTTAAACATAGCTGAAAATATAATCGAAAGTACAAAGTATAAATATTAGCTAACGATAACATATGTTATAGAAATAAACAAAGAATAATACGAAATTACAAAAATTAAAGAAATTAAAACGTTTTACAGTTACTGTAAAAATAAACAAAAACAATCCAAAGTAGAAATAAACGAAAAACAATCCAAATAGAAATAAAAGATAGCGTAAAAATAATCGAAAATAGAAATAAAATACATTATTTTGTAAGTGGCATCAAAATATTCAATTTCTAATTTTACTTTATAGAATTTTTCTAGAATTTGTACCCTGTATTAGTAATACATTATTATTTATATATATAATATTATACTAATTTATATTATACAAGTGTCTACGAATGCCTTCAGTTTATTTAGACTATATTTATATACATTTGTTAATTTTAACTGTTTAATAAAACTTTGTAATGTAAAGTATAGGCGACGACCGCCTCAAAACTACAACTATGGAGTTACTATAATAGTATATGTATTGATCACAGATATAGAATTAGGTAATAACCTAATTATATATCTGTGGTATTGATGCTTAATTTTAATTTAAAAACAATAACAATTTGATTGGTTGAATATCGCCTATCATACTATTTCGAGCAATACTATCTGGCACCAGATAATCTTAGAGAGGGAAGGGTAGCAGCAACATTATGAAGCAAGATCATATTTCCGGAAAGATGTAATGGGATAACCCCTTACATTTAACTTGCCACATTTATCATCCTTTATATATCGAAAACGTATCCCTATTTTCATTAGATCTAACCTTCCACATCCTTCCATTACTACACACTTCAATGCCTACATTTTCCTTAATATAATATGAACACTATATTTCACTTATTTTAATTCCTTGTGCATCATTACTATTTTTATTAATTATTATTTTAGTTTTATAGATTAGTTATTTGTTATTCATTTATATATATATATATATATTGTTCTCTTTCATTAGTTTCTACATTTTATTGTTACATTCACTTGTAAATAGGGGGCGCTGCAACAGGGGGGATGTGGGGTGATATGCCCCCCTACTTTAAAATCTAAGGGTATCTCCTATGTATTGGTCCCCCTACATACAAACCATCGTTCCAGCGCCCCTACCTGTAAGGGGTGGAAACAACTATGATAAGTTCTTATATACAACAGTATCATCATCATCATCATATCCATCATAT
>OZ025241.1:101556140-101611140 GCA_964019155.1 Osedax fenrisi | reverse complement strand
ATTTAAAAAATGTGCTAAGGGGATATCCCACTACCAGTATTTCCAGTAAAAATGTCCTGAAATGTTTGATAGAAAGTGATTTTTTTTGTGGGATACCCCCTTTAAATTACTATATTTAAATTTACTTTAAGTTACTATATTTCCGTTGAGTTGCCGGAAATTAAAAGGGTATCCTGCTACAATTGTAGTTAACTTGCTAGAAAATCATTTTCTAGCAAACATTTCCTGACATTATTTTCGGAAATACTGGTAGTGTAATAGAGATGCATGTATACTAAATTAAATTTGATAATCAACTTTCATTCTATCAAGTACAGGATCTGGTAGTTTCCATAAATTTTTTTTAAACTATAGTTTTATTATAATTAAGTATTATAAATAGTAAATTATAAATTATAAAATATCTGTAATCAATAAATTATCAATAAATTATATATTAATATTTATATTGTAATAAGTAACAGCTTTCTAAATCTATAATATAAATAATATTATTATTCTAGTATTAATAACTATGTATTTTAATTATTTTAAATTTAATTTCAAATATTATATATATTGATATTAGACACTGAATTTTATATAATATAAAAATATATTAAATATAATACTTTTGTTGTGATGAACAATTTTAATAATGAAAATTTACATATTAGATATGTATTTTTTGAATATAGAAATTATTAAAACTCAATTATATATAACATATATATGTATACATTATGCATGCTTATATATATATGTTTGTATAATAAATATATTATATATTTTCATATTATCAATGCTTATTTTATTCAAAAAGATGTGTATATAAAGAAAGCACACATAGGTATAGATGAACAAAGCACAGTTATAATATTATGCAGAAACATTGACAGCTGTGAATAGCAGCAGCTTATCATGTGTTCATGTAACTTTCACATCTATTGTTTTGGTAATCAAGCTCTGACCATATATGGGAGTGTCATCTCCATACCAGATGCTTTGTGGGTAGCATGCAGTGTGTCTGTTTATACAGTACCCTATATGCTTAGATTATAGTGTGTAGTAGATTTCACTATAATATACTCACTGTATATTCATGTGGTATGTTTAGTTTGCAGTTATAATAATATTATTTACATATTTATATCACAAGATTATATCACTCATGCTTACTTGAATTGGTTTTAGATTTTGCCTTTTTTATTTATTTTATTATAAATTAAATATCTTAATTTAGTTATTAATTATATAATTAATTAGTATAATTTAAATTTGTGTAATATTAATTAGTATAATATAATAATAAGTTGTATATTATTACTAATTATATAATTAATTATTAATATTATACTAATTAATATTATACATAATATAAATAATATTAGTTAGTATACTATTAATTAGTATATAATGAATTAGTAATATTATAATAATTTAAATTATACTACTTACTAAATCCGTGGGAGAGATTATTGTGTTGGGGGGAAGGCATTGGAGAAATAGTATGTATTTAGATGACGTTTGAAGGAGGAGGTTGATGTCATTGTTCGAAGGTGTTAAGGTAGGGAGTTCTAATGATAAGGGGCAGATAGGGCAAAGGAGCGTATATGGGTGTTGATTAATGACTAATTAATTATATAATTATTATTAATATACTAATGAATATTATACTAATGAATATTATACTGATTAATACTATACTAATTAATACTATACTAATTAATATTATACTAATTAGTATTGATTGATTGATAATTTATTTAAACATAGCTGAAAATATAATCGAAAGTACAAAGTATAAATATTAGCTAACGATAACATATGTTATAGAAATAAACAAAGAATAATACGAAATTACAAAAATTAAAGAAATTAAAACGTTTTACAGTTACTGTAAAAATAAACAAAAACAATCCGAAGTAGAAATAAACGAAAAACAATCCAAATAGAAATAAAAGATAGCGTAAAAATAATCGAAAATAGAAATAAAATACATTATTTTGTAAGTGGCATCAAAATATTCAATTTCTAATTTTACTTTATAGAATTTTTCTAGAATTTGTACCCTGTATTAGTAATACATTATTATTTATATATATAATATTATACTAATTTATATTATACAAGTGTCTACGAATGCATTCAGTTTATTTAGACTATATTTATATACATTTGTTAATTTTAACTATTTAATAAAACTTTGTAATGTAAAGTATAGGCGACGACCGCCTCAAAACTACAACTATGGAGTTACTATAATAGTATATGTATTGATCACAGATATAGAATTAGGTAATAACCTAATTATATATCTGTGGTATTGATGCTTAATTTTAATTTAAAAACAATAACAATTTGATTGGTTGAATATCGTCTATCATACTATTTAGAGCAATACTATCTGGCACCAGATAATCTTAGAGAGGGAAGGGTAGCAGCAACATTATGAAGCAAGATCATATTTCCGGAAAGATGTAATTTAACTTGCCACATTTATCATCCTTTATATATCGAAAACGTATCCCTATTTTCATTAGATCTAACCTTCCACATCCTTCCATTACTACACACTTCAATGCCTACATTTTCCTTAATATAATATGAACACTATATTTCATTTATTTTAATTCCTTGTGCATCATTACTATTTTTATTAATTATTATTTTAGTTTTATAGATTAGTTATTTGTTATTCATTTATATATATATATATATATTGTTCTCTTTCATTAGTTTCTACATTTTATTGTTACATTCACTTGTAAATAGGGGGCGCTGCAACAGGGGGGATGTGGGGTGATATGCCCCCCTACTTTAAAATCTAAGGGTATCTCCTATGTATTGGTCCCCCTACATACAAACCATCGTTCCAGCGCCCCTACCTGTAAGGGGTGGAAACAACTATGATAAGTTCTTATATACAACAGTATCATCATCATCATATCCATCATATAGATTCACCTTATTTATGTATATTTGTATACATGACATCTACTATGTATTATTAAAATAAGATCAGTTTATTGTAGCTATATATATTCTTTATGTGATAAATAAACATTTATTCCAATTTATTGAATAGTTTATCTAAACATGTGGATGAATATATGTATACATATTCTATTGATTCACATTTATATGTGAATGACATGCAATACTACTGCAATAAAAACTTATAGTATTCACATTTTCAATTGAGCTATATATATAAATGGGATTTTGGTTGGGTTCATATAATACTAAAATTAAATCTTATAAAAGAATACAATTAGTGAATATGTTAAGGTATATCTATATATATATATATATATATATATATATATATATATATATATATATATTGACATTAGATAGTTTTTTAATTTAACAGAAAAATAATTAAAAGTATTTGAAATTTTTCTTGTTTCATAAATTTAATAAAATAATAAATCATTATAAATTATATATTTATTTTGATGTAATATTATATTGAATACATCTTATATATACCATTTAGCTGACGAATTTTCATTATGATTTATATATATATATGTATAAATATATTATCATTTTATATTAGTAATTATATTTATCCATATCTTTTAATCATATCTATCTTATATGTTATCGATATTTATATTTTATTTATTTTATATTATTTTAAGTTTATTTAGTAATTTTATAACATATTCAATATATATATATTTGTATTTATTCTAATAAAACACTTTACAGTTAGCTGGCTATATTAGGATTAAAATATAATATATTCAATCAAATTAAAATATAGATTTAAAGTTAATAATTATTTAGTATATAATCCACTTATCAAACCTCCTAGCTTATTAATCACCTCACTAAACCCGGTATCCACAGGCTCCCCCTAACGATGTTTAAACACTATTATTAATGTATTCTACGACTGTTCCAGTTCGTGCATCGACCTAGCCACATAACCATGGTAATGGCGGTGGCAGAAGATGAGGTCCTTGAGATGATCTTCTGTACTTAGTCTCTACAACGCATTGCTCTTCTGTCCTATATGCATGTCCATGCATGGAGGGGTAGGTAAGACATACTGAGATAGTACACAATATATATATATGTTTATTTAATGATGTAATAACATTTACATAAGTAAAACTATAATTCAAATGTGTTACATATCCTATACAAATCATATTGATTTTTGATAGGTATTTATTCGTAAACACTTCCTGGAAGCGACATCTATAATATATACAATTGATATTCTTGAAAGTGTTATTAGTGATTGTGTTTGATAAACACTGTTTATATACTATAATAATTAGTATTGTTAAAAATAATTATTATAATAAATATATAGAAATGATTAAATTATAAATAATAATACATAACAATGAGACAATACTAATACCAAAAATTTTCCGAAGGAAAGATCAAACACTTACGCAAAATCGTTTAATTCGAATTTGTATACAAAATACCCCAGTGCCACCTATATCGTGTTACTTTAGGAACTATGTGTTGTTTATAATGTAAATTTGTATTTAACTATACACTTTTAAAATGTTAAATAATAAGCTTTAAATTAATATTTATATGATGAAAACTAAGTGTTAATTACTAATATATAACAAACAAATATGATATGTATGTTTTAAATGCTATAAGTATATATTTAGTGAGTAAAAGCTAATTTATATTGCATGTAATTTAATAGAGCAATGAAAACATTGTTGTATGCAAACAGAGCCAAACCTAAATCTATTTCAGTGATTTCGATACTACTGCTAGCAGCAGCAAGGGATATTACTAAATTACATTGCATGCATAGTGAGTGTTATATCTTTGCTTCGCAAAATCTTTGCTAATACTAAAAAATGCTATTTCTTGTTATATATTAGTATGTGTATTAGTACTTGATTGTAGCATGTTATATATTGAACACTTTTCATCGTATAAATAATAATTTAAAACATATTTTTTTTACATCATAAATGTGTAGAATTTAATACGAATTTATATTATAAACAACACATTTATGCGAAAAGTCAACCTAAGCAGGTGGCGCTGTTCATGTTTCGTGTACAAAATCTAATTACACGATTGTACATAAGCGTTACATTTATCGTTAGATAACAATTTGACGTACCTATCACATAGGTCCTATGCATTATCAATGTATGATAACAAATAATTGTAATTTATAATATATTAAAATTGTATACATATGCTCATAAGTCCGAAAGAATTTGATGGAAGTTCCTAAACTAATTAGGTTACAGATAACAGGTAACATATCCATACACACATATACATACATTACATATATCCATTACATATACGTATATTACAAATATATATGTGTGTGTGAGTGTGTTTTATTATAGCTACAAGAGCCATTAACTATTTAATAGTTACTATTGTATATCTATACATATACTAGTGTATTGTAGTCCTATACCCTAAGTTGCACCCATACACCCAATGCAGTGCCTTCAAGTATTTATAGTGTAAAAAGTGGGCCTTTAATGGCAAGGCATGATGTGTATTGTATGTGAATGTGGGCATTATGTTTTAATGTATATGTGTATCAATGAGATACATTAAATTAATAGATATACTTCATATTTCTATATATCCTATAGTCCATTTAAAACTGCATTGTAATACAACATTGCAATACCCAGTGGCAAATCCAATAGGTATCCATGGTATCCAATACACAAATTTATCACTCGTATAAATTAGTATTTAAATTATAAAATTCAAAGAACAGATGTTTTATATATATTTAAAACATATATAATAATTATATAAAAACAACTTTAGCTTTGTGATAAAACATTCCAGTGGTTTCTAGTTTATCCACTTTTAATCTATTTTAATTTATAAAAAATTGTTCAATCATACTACTTTTCTATATAAACCTATAATTATAACTGATATTATTCCTATGATATTACAAGTATGCCCACTGAATTTAAAAAATGTGCTAATGTCCTGAAATGTTTGATAGAAAGTGATTTTTTTTGTAGGATACCCCCTTTAAATTACTATATTTAAATTTACTTTAAGTTACTATATTTCCGTTGAGTTGCCGGAAATTAAAAGGGTATCCTGCTACAATTGTAGTTAACTTGCTAGAAAATCATTTTCTAGCAAACATTTCCTGACATTATTTTCGGAAATACTGGTAGTGTAATAGAGATGCATGTATACTAAATTAAATTTGATAATCAACTTTCATTCTATCAAGTACAGGATCTCGTAGTTTCCATAAATTGTTTTTAATCTATAGTTTAATTATAATTAAGTATTATAAATAGTAAATTATAAATTATAAAATATCTGTAATCAATAAATTATCAATAAATTATATATTAATATTTATATTGTAATAAGTAACAGCTTTCTAAATCTATAATATAAATAATATTATTATTCTAGTATTAATAACTATGTATTTTAATTATTTTAAATTTAATTTCAAATATTATATATATTGATATTAGACACTGAATTTTATATAATATAAAAATATATTAAATATAATACTTTTGTTGTGATGAACAATTTTAATAATGAAAATTTACATATTAGATATGTATTTTTTGAATATAGAAATTATTAAAACTCAATTATATATAACATATATATGTATACATTATGCATGCTTATATATGTTTGTTATATGTGATATGTTATATATGATTGTTATATGTTTGTATAATAAATATATTATTTATTTTCATATTATCAATGCCTCTTTTATTCAAAAATCCTGGTTATAAAGGGCACATATAGGTATAGATGAACAAAGCACAGTTATAATATTATGCAGAAACATTGACAGCTGTGAATAGCAGCAGCTTATCATGTGTTCATGTAACTTTCACATCTACTGTTTTGGTAATCAAGCTCTGACCATATATGGGAGTGTCATCTCCATACCAGATGCTTTGTGGGTAACATGCAGTGTTTCTGTTTATACAGTACCCTGTTTACTTAGATTATAGTGTGTAGTAGATTTCACTATAATATACTCACTGTATATTCATGTGGTATGTTTAGTTTGCAGTTATAATAATATTATTTACATATTTATATCACAAGATTATATCACTCATGCTTACTTGAATTGGTTTTAGATTTTGCCTTTTTTATTTATTTTATTATAAATTAAATATCTTAATTTAGTTATTAATTATATAATTAATTAGTATAATTTAAATTTGTGTAATATTAATTAGTATAATATAATAATAAGTTGTATATTATTACTAATTATATAATTAATTATTAATATTATACTAATTAATATTATACATATTATAAATAATATTAGTTAGTATACTATTAATTAGTATATAATGAATTAGTAATATTATAATAATTTAAATTATACTACTTACTAAATCCGTGGGAGAGATTATTGTGATGGGGGGAAAGCATGGGAGAAATAGTATGTATTTAGATGACGTTTGAAGGAGGAGGTTGATGTCATTGTTCGAAGGTGGTAGGGTAGGGAGTTCTAATGATAAGGGGCAGATAGGGCAAAGGAGCGTATATGGGTGTTGATTAATGACTAATTAATTATATAATTATTATTAATATACTAATGAATATTATACTGATTAATACTATACTAATTAATACTATACTAATTAATATTATACTAATTAGTATTGATTGATTGATAATTTATTTAAACATAGCTGAAAATATAATCGAAAGTACAAAGTATAAATATTAGCTAACGATAACATATGTTATAGAAATAAACAAAGAATAATACGAAATTACAAAAATTAAAGAAATTAAAACGTTTTACAGTTACTGTAAAAATAAACAAAAACAATCCGAAGTAGAAATAAACGAAAAACAATCCAAATAGAAATAAAAGATAGCGTAAAAATAATCGAAAATAGAAATAAAATACATTATTTTGTAAGTGGCATCAAAATATTCAATTTCTAATTTTACTTTATAGAATTTTTCTAGAATTTGTACCCTGTATTAGTAATACATTATTATTTATATATATAATATTATACTAATTTATATTATACAAGTGTCTACGAATGCATTCAGTTTATTTAGACTATATTTATATACATTTGTTAATTTTAACTATTTAATAAAACTTTGTAATGTAAAGTATAGGCGACGACCGCCTCAAAACTACAACTATGGAGTTACTATAATAGTATATGTATTGATCACAGATATAGAATTAGGTAATAACCTAATTATATATCTGTGGTATTGATGCTTAATTTTAATTTAAAAACAATAACAATTTGATTGGTTGAATATCGTCTATCATACTATTTAGAGCAATACTATCTGGCACCAGATAATCTTAGAGAGGGAAGGGTAGCAGCAACATTATGAAGCAAGATCATATTTCCGGAAAGATGTAATTTAACTTGCCACATTTATCATCCTTTATATATCGAAAACGTATCCCTATTTTCATTAGATCTAACCTTCCACATCCTTCCATTACTACACACTTCAATGCCTACATTTTCCTTAATATAATATGAACACTATATTTCACTTATTTTAATTCCTTGTGCATCATTACTATTTTTATTAATTATTATTTTAGTTTTATAGATTAGTTATTTGTTATTCATTTATATATATATATATATATTGTTCTCTTTCATTAGTCTCTACATTTTATTGTTACATTCACTTGTAAATAGGGGGCGCTGCAACAGGGGGGATGTGGGGTGATATGCCCCCCTACTTTAAAATCTAAGGGTATCTCCTATGTATTGGTCCCCCTACATACAAACCATCGTTCCAGCGCCCCTACCTGTAAGGGGTGGAAACAACTATGATAAGTTCTTATATACAACAGTATCATCATCATCATATCCATCATATAGATTCACCTTATTTATGTATATTTGTATACATGACATCTACTATGTATTATTAAAATAAGATCAGTTTATTGTAGCTATATATATTCTTTATGTGATAAATAAACATTTATTCCAATTTATTGAATAGTTTATCTAAACATGTGGCTGAATATATGTATACATATTCTATTGATTCACATTTATATGTGAATGACATGCAATACTACTGCAATAAAAACTTATAGTATTCACATTTTCAATTGAGCTATATATATAAATGGGATTTTGGTTGGGTTCATATAATACTAAAATTAAATCTTATAAAATAATACAATTAGTGAATATGTTAAGGTATATCTATATATATATATATATATATATATATATATATATATATATATATATATATATATATATATATTGACATTAGATAGTTTTTTAATTTAACAGAAAAATAATTAAAAGTATTTGAAATTTTTCTTGTTTCATAAATTTAATAAAATAATAAATCATTATAAATTATATATTTATTTTGATGTAATATTATATTGAATACATCTTATATATACCATTTAGCTGACGAATTTTCATTATGATTTATATATATATATATATATAAATATATTATCATTTTATATTAGTAATTATATTTATCCATATCTTTTAATCATATCTATCTTATATGTTATCGATATTTATATTTTATTTATTTTATATTATTTTAAGTTTATTTAGTAATTTTATAACATATTCAATATATATATATTTGTATTTATTCTAATAAAACACTTTACAGTTAGCTGGCTATATTAGGATTAAAATATAATATATTCAATCAAATTAAAATATAGATTTAAAGTTAATAATTATTTAGTATATAATCCACTTATCAAACCTCCTAGCTTATTAATCACCTCACTAAACCCGGTATCCACAGGCTCCCCCTAACGATGTTTAAACACTATTATTAATGTATTCTACGACTGTTCCAGTTCGTGCATCGACCTAGCCACATAACCATGGTAATGGCGGTGGCAGAAGATGAGGTCCTTGAGATGATCTTCTGTACTTAGTCTCTACAACGCATTGCTCTTCTGTCCTATATGCATGTCCATGCATGGAGGGGTAGGTAAGACATACTGAGATAGTACACAATATATATATATGTTTATTTAATGATGTAATAACATTTACATAAGTAAAACTATAATTCAAATGTGTTACATATCCTATACAAATCATATTGATTTTTGATAGGTATTTATTCGTAAACACTTCCTGGAAGCGACATCTATAATATATACAATTGATATTCTTGAAAGTGTTATTAGTGATTGTGTTTGATAAACACTGTTTATATACTATAATAATTAGTATTGTTAAAAATAATTATTATAATAAATATATAGAAATGATTAAATTATAAATAATAATACATAACAATGAGACAATACTAATACAAAAAATTTTCCGAAGGAAAGATCAAACACTTACGAAAAATCGTGTAATTCGAATTTGTATACAAAATACCCCAGTGCCACCTATATCGTGTTACTTTAGGAACTATGTGTTGTTTATAATGTAAATTTGTATTTAACTATACACTTTTAAAATGTTAAATAATAAGCTTTAAATTAATATTTATATGATGAAAACTAAGTGTTAATTACTAATATATAACAAACAAATATGATATGTATGTTTTAAATGCTATAAGTATATATTTAGTGAGTAAAAGCTAATTTATATTGCATGTAATTTAATAGAGCAATGAAAACATTGTTGTATGCAAACAGAGCCAAACCTAAATCTATTTCAGTGATTTCGATACTACTGCTAGCAGCAGCAAGGGATATTACTAAATTACATTGCATGCATAGTGAGTGTTATATCTTTGCTTCGCAAAATCTTTGCTAATACTAAAAAATGCTATTTCTTGTTATATATTAGTATGTGTATTAGTACTTGATTGTAGCATGTTATATATTGAACACTTTTCATCGTATAAATAATAATTTAAAACATATTTTTTTTACATCATAAATGTGTAGAATTTAATACGAATTTATATTATAAACAACACATTTATGCGAAAAGTCAACCTAAGCAGGTGGCGCTGTTCATGTTTCGTGTACAAAATCTAATTACACGATTGTACATAAGCGTTACATTTATCGTTAGATAACAATTTGACGTACCTATCACAAAGGTCCTATGCATTATCAATGTATGATAACAAATAATTGTAATTTATAATATATTAAAATTGTATACATATGCTCATAAGTCCGAAAACTTCCATAAAGAATTTGATGGAAGTTCCTAAACTAATTAGGTTACAGATAACAGGTAACATATCCATACACACATATACATACATTACATATATCCATTACATATACGTATATTACAAATATATATATATATATATATATATATATATATATATATATATATATGTGTGTGTGAGTGTGTTTTATTATAGCTACAAGAGCCATTAACTATTCAATAGTTACTATTGTATATCTATACATATACTAGTGTATTGTAGTCCTATACCCTAAGTTGCACCCATACACCCAATGCAGTGCCTTCAAGTATTTATAGTGTAAAAAGTGGGCCTTTAATGGAAAGGCCTGATGTTTATTGTGTGTGAATGTGGGCATTATGTTTTAATTTGTATGTGTATCAATGAGATACATTAAATTAATAGATATACTTCATATTTCTATATATCCTATAGTCCATTTAAAACTGCATTGGAATACAATACCCAGTGGCAAATCCAATAGGTATCCATGGTATCCAATACACACATTTATCATTCATATAAATTAGTATTTAAATTATAAAATTCAAAGAATAGATGTTTTAGATATATTTAAAACATATATAATAATTATGTAAAAACAAGTTTAGCTTTGTGATAAAACATTCCAGTGGTTTCTAGTTTATCCACTTTTAATCTATTTTAATTTATAAAAAATTGTTCAATCATACTACTTTTCTATATAAACCTATAATTATAACTGATATTATTCCTATGATATTACAAGTATGCCCACTGAATTTAAAAAATGTGCTAAGGGGATATCCCACTACCAGTATTTCCAGTAAAAATGTCCTGAAATGTTTGATAGAAAGTGATTTTTTTTGTGGGATACCCCCTTTAAATTACTATATTTAAATTTACTTTAAGTTACTATATTTCCGTTGAGTTGCCGGAAATTAAAAGGGTATCCTGCTACAATTGTAGTTAACTTGCTAGAAAATCATTTTCTAGCAAACATTTCCTGACATTATTTTCGGAAATACTGGTAGTGTAATAGAGATGCATGTATACTAAATTAAATTTGATAATCAACTTTCATTCTATCAAGTACAGGATCTGGTAGTTTCCATAAATTTTTTTTAAACTATAGTTTTATTATAATTAAGTATTATAAATAGTAAATTATAAATTATAAAATATCTGTAATCAATAAATTATCAATAAATTATATATTAATATTTATATTGTAATAAGTAACAGCTTTCTAAATCTATAATATAAATAATATTATTATTCTAGTATTAATAACTATGTATTTTAATTATTTTAAATTTAATTTCAAATATTATATATATTGATATTAGACACTGAATTTTATATAATATAAAAATATATTAAATATAATACTTTTGTTGTGATGAACAATTTTAATAATGAAAATTTACATATTAGATATGTATTTTTTGAATATAGAAATTATTAAAACTCAATTATATATAACATATATATGTATACATTATGCATGCTTATATATATATGTTTGTATAATAAATATATTATATATTTTCATATCATCAATGCTTATTTTATTCAAAAAGATGTGTATATAAAGAAAGCACACATAGGTATAGATGAACAAAGCACAGTTATAATATTATGCAGAAACATTGACAGCTGTGAATAGCAGCAGCTTATCATGTGTTCATGTAACTTTCACATCTATTGTTTTGGTAATCAAGCTCTGACCATATATGGGAGTGTCATCTCCATACCAGATGCTTTGTGGGTAGCATGCAGTGTGTCTGTTTATACAGTACCCTATATGCTTAGATTATAGTGTGTAGTAGATTTCACTATAATATACTCACTGTATATTCATGTGGTATGTTTAGTTTGCAGTTATAATAATATTATTTACATATTTATATCACAAGATTATATCACTCATGCTTACTTGAATTGGTTTTAGATTTTGCCTTTTTTATTTATTTTATTATAAATTAAATATCTTAATTTAGTTATTAATTATATAATTAATTAGTATAATTTAAATTTGTGTAATATTAATTAGTATAATATAATAATAAGTTGTATATTATTACTAATTATATAATTAATTATTAATATTATACTAATTAATATTATACATAATATAAATAATATTAGTTAGTATACTATTAATTAGTATATAATGAATTAGTAATATTATAATAATTTAAATTATACTACTTACTAAATCCGTGGGAGAGATTATTGTGTTGGGGGGAAGGCATGGGAGAAATAGTATGTATTTAGATGACGTTTGAAGGAGGAGGTTGATGTCATTGTTCGAAGGTGTTAAGGTAGGGAGTTCTAATGATAAGGGGCAGATAGGGCAAAGGAGCGTATATGGGTGTTGATTAATGACTAATTAATTATATAATTATTATTAATATACTAATGAATATTATACTAATGAATATTATACTGATTAATACTATACTAATTAATACTATACTAATTAATATTATACTAATTAGTATTGATTGATTGATAATTTATTTAAACATAGCTGAAAATATAATCGAAAGTACAAAGTATAAATATTAGCTAACGATAACATATGTTATAGAAATAAACAAAGAATAATACGAAATTACAAAAATTAAAGAAATTAAAACGTTTTACAGTTACTGTAAAAATAAACAAAAACAATCCAAAGTAGAAATAAACGAAAAACAATCCAAATAGAAATAAAAGATAGCGTAAAAATAATCGAAAATAGAAATAAAATACATTATTTTGTAAGTGGCATCAAAATATTCAATTTCTAATTTTACTTTATAGAATTTTTCTAGAATTTGTACCCTGTATTAGTAATACATTATTATTTATATATATAATATTATACTAATTTATATTATACAAGTGTCTACGAATGCATTCAGTTTATTTAGACTATATTTATATACATTTGTTAATTTTAACTGTTTAATAAAACTTTGTAATGTAAAGTATAGGCGACGACCGCCTCAAAACTACAACTATGGAGTTACTATAATAGTATATGTATTGATCACAGATATAGAATTAGGTAATAACCTAATTATATATCTGTGGTATTGATGCTTAATTTTAATTTAAAAACAATAACAATTTGATTGGTTGAATATCGCCTATCATACTATTTCGAGCAATACTATCTGGCACCAGATAATCTTAGAGAGGGAAGGGTAGCAGCAACATTATGAAGCAAGATCATATTTCCGGAAAGATGTAATGGGATAACCCCTTACATTTAACTTGCCACATTTATCATCCTTTATATATCGAAAACGTATCCCTATTTTCATTAGATCTAACCTTCCACATCCTTCCATTACTACACACTTCAATGCCTACATTTTCCTTAATATAATATGAACACTATATTTCACTTATTTTAATTCCTTGTGCATCATTACTATTTTTATTAATTATTATTTTAGTTTTATAGATTAGTTATTTGTTATTCATTTATATATATATATATATATTGTTCTCTTTCATTAGTTTCTACATTTTATTGTTACATTCACTTGTAAATAGGGGGCGCTGCAACAGGGGGGATGTGGGGTGATATGCCCCCCTACTTTAAAATCTAAGGGTATCTCCTATGTATTGGTCCCCCTACATACAAACCATCGTTCCAGCGCCCCTACCTGTAAGGGGTGGAAACAACTATGATAAGTTCTTATATACAACAGTATCATCATCATCATATCCATCATATAGATTCACCTTATTTATGTATATTTGTATACATGACATCTACTATGTATTATTAAAATAAGATCAGTTTATTGTAGCTATATATATTCTTTATGTGATAAATAAACATTTATTCCAATTTATTGAATAGTTTATCTAAACATGTGGCTGAATATATGTATACATATTCTATTGATTCACATTTATATGTGAATGACATGCAATACTACTGCAATAAAAACTTATAGTATTCACATTTTCAATTGAGCTATATATATAAATGGGATTTTGGTTGGGTTCATATAATACTAAAATTAAATCTTATAAAAGAATACAATTAGTGAATATGTTAAGGTATATCTATATATATATATATATATATATATATATATATATATATATATATATATATATATATATATATATATATATATATATATATTGACATTAGATAGTTTTTTAATTTAACAGAAAAATAATTAAAAGTATTTGAAATTTTTCTTGTTTCATAAATTTAATAAAATAATAAATCATTATAAATTATATATTTATTTTGATGTAATATTATATTGAATACATCTTATATATACCATTTAGCTGACGAATTTTCATTATGATTTATATATATATATATATAAATATATTATCATTTTATATTAGTAATTATATTTATCCATATCTTTTAATCATATCTATCTTATATGTTATCGATATTTATATTTTATTTATTTTATATTATTTTAAGTTTATTTAGTAATTTTATAACATATTCAATATATATATATTTGTATTTATTCTAATAAAACACTTTACAGTTAGCTGGCTATATTAGGATTAAAATATAATATATTCAATCAAATTAAAATATAGATTTAAAGTTAATAATTATTTAGTATATAATCCACTTATCAAACCTCCTAGCTTATTAATCACCTTACTAAACCCGGTATCCACAGGCTCCCCCTAACGATGTTTAAACACTATTATTAATGTATTCTACGACTGTTCCAGTTCGTGCATCGACCTAGCCACATAACCATGGTAATGGCGGTGGCAGAAGATGAGGTCCTTGAGATGATCTTCTGTACTTAGTCTCTACAACGCATTGCTCTTCTGTCCTATATGCATGTCCATGCATGGAGGGGTAGGTAAGACATACTGAGATAGTACACAATATATATATATGTTTATTTAATGATGTAATAACATTTACATAAGTAAAACTATAATTCAAATGTGTTACATATCCTATACAAATCATATTGATTTTTGATAGGTATTTATTCGTAAACACTTCCTGGAAGCGACATCTATAATATATACAATTGATATTCTTGAAAGTGTTATTAGTGATTGTGTTTGATAAACACTGTTTATATACTATAATAATTAGTATTGTTAAAAATAATTATTATAATAAATATATAGAAATGATTAAATTATAAATAATAATACATAACAATGAGACAATACTAATACAAAAAATTTTCCGAAGGAAAGATCAAACACTTACGAAAAATCGTGTAATTCGAATTTGTATACAAAATACCCCAGTGCCACCTATATCGTGTTACTTTAGGAACTATGTGTTGTTTATAATGTAAATTTGTATTTAACTATACACTTTTAAAATGTTAAATAATAAGCTTTAAATTAATATTTATATGATGAAAACTAAGTGTTAATTACTAATATATAACAAACAAATATGATATGTATGTTTTAAATGCTATAAGTATATATTTAGTGAGTAAAAGCTAATTTATATTGCATGTAATTTAATAGAGCAATGAAAACATTGTTGTATGCAAACAGAGCCAAACCTAAATCTATTTCAGTGATTTCGATACTACTGCTAGCAGCAGCAAGGGATATTACTAAATTACATTGCATGCATAGTGAGTGTTATATCTTTGCTTCGCAAAATCTTTGCTAATACTAAAAAATGCTATTTCTTGTTATATATTAGTATGTGTATTAGTACTTGATTGTAGCATGTTATATATTGAACACTTTTCATCGTATAAATAATAATTTAAAACATATTTTTTTTACATCATAAATGTGTAGAATTTAATACGAATTTATATTATAAACAACACATTTATGCGAAAAGTCAACCTAAGCAGGTGGCGCTGTTCATGTTTCGTGTACAAAATCTAATTACACGATTATACATAAGCGTTACATTTATCGTTAGATAACAATTTGACGTACCTATCACAAAGGTCCTATGCATTATCAATGTATGATAACAAATAATTGTAATTTATAATATATTAAAATTGTATACATATGCTCATAAGTCCGAAAGAATTTGATGGAAGTTCCTAAACTAATTAGGTTACAGATAACAGGTAACATATCCATACACACATATACATACATTACATATATCCATTACATATACGTATATTACAAATATATATGTGTGTGTGAGTGTGTTTTATTATAGCTACAAGAGCCATTAACTATTTAATAGTTACTATTGTATATCTATACATATACTAGTGTATTGTAGTCCTATACCCTAAGTTGCACCCATACACCCAATGCAGTGCCTTCAAGTATTTATAGTGTAAAAAGTGGGCCTTTAATGGAAAGGCCTGATGTTTATTGTGTGTGAATGTGGGCATTATGTTTTAATTTGTATGTGTATCAATGAGATACATTAAATTAATAGATATACTTCATATTTCTATATATCCTATAGTCCATTTAAAACTGCATTGGAATACAATACCCAGTGGCAAATCCAATAGGTATCCATGGTATCCAATACACACATTTATCATTCATATAAATTAGTATTTAAATTATAAAATTCAAAGAATAGATGTTTTAGATATATTTAAAACATATATAATAATTATGTAAAAACAAGTTTAGCTTTGTGATAAAACATTCCAGTGGCTACTAGTTAATCAGCTTTTAATAAATTTAAATGTATAAATAATTGTTCAACCATACTAATTTTCTATATAAACCTATAATTATAAGTGGTATTATTCCTATGATATTACAAGTATGCACACTGAATTTAAAAAATGTGCTAAGGGGATATCCCACTACCAGTATTTCCAGTAATAATGTCCTGAACTGTTTGCTAGAAAGTGATTTTTTTGTGGGACCCCCTTTAAATTACTATATTTAAATGTACTTTAAATTACTATATTTCCGTCGAGTTGCCAGAAAGTAAAAGGGTGCTACAATTGTAGTTAACTTGCTAGAAAATCATTTTCTAGCAAACATTTCCAGATATTATTTCAAGAAATACTGGTAGTGGAATAGAGATACACGTATACTAAATTAAATTTTATAATCAACTTTCATTCTATCGAGTACAGAATCCAGTAGTTTCCATACATTTTTTAAACTAATTTAGTATTATAAATAGTAAATTATAAATTATTAAATATACGTAATCAATAAATTATCAATAAATTATATATTAATATTATATTAGAATATTTATATTGTAATAAGTAACAGCATTATAAATCTATAATATAAATAATATTATTATTCTAGTATTAATATAAATATATTAATAATAATATATTAATATATAACTATGTATTTTAATTATTTTAAATTTAATTTCAAATATTATATATATTGATATTAAACACTGAATTTTATATAATATATAAATATATTAAATATAATACTTTTGTTGTGATGAACAATTTTAATAATGAATATTTATATATTAGATATGCATTTTTTGAATATAGTAATTATTAAAACTATCAATATATATAACTTACATATGTATACATTATGCATGTGTATATATATATATATATATATATATATATATATATATATATATATATATATGTGTATAATAAATATATTATATATTTTCATATTATCAATGCTTATTTTATTCAAAAAGATGTGTATATAAAGAAAGCACACATAGGTATAGATGAACAAAGCACAGTTATAATATTATGCAGAAACATTGACAGCTGTGAATAGCAGCAGCTTATCATGTGTTCATGTAACTTTCACATCTACTGTTTTGGTAATCAAGCTCTGACCATATATGGGAGTGTCATCTCCATACCAGATGCTTTGTGGGTAGCATGCAGTGTGTCTGTTTATACAGTACCCTGTTTACTTAGATTATAGTGTGTAGCAGACTTCACTATAATATACAGAACAGTATATTATACAGTGTATATTCATGTGTATATACATGTGGTGAATTCAGTTATAATAATATTATTTACATATTTATATCACAAGCTTATATCACTCATGCTTAATTGAATTGGTTTTATATTTTGTCTTTTTTATTTAGTTTATTATAAATTAAATATCTTATTAATTATATAATTAATTAGTATAATTTAAATTAGTATACTATTAATAAGTATAATAATAATTAGTATATTATTAATAATTATATAATTAATTAGTATAATTTAAATTAGTGTAATATTAATTAGTATAATATAAATTAGTATAATATTACTAATTAATTATATAATAAGAAATAGTATATTAGTATATTACCCATAATATAAATAATATTAATTAATATACTATTAATTAGTATATAATGAATTAGTAATATAATAATAATTTAAATTATACTAATTAATAATATAATTATTATTAATATACTAATTAATATTATACTGATTAATACTATACTAATTAATATTATACTAATTAATATTATACTAATTAATATTATACATAATATAAATAATTATACTAATTAGTATAGTATTAATTAGTATATAATTAATTAGTAATATTATAATAATTTAAATTATACTACTTATTAAATCCGTGGGAGAGATTATTGTGTTGGGGGGAAAGCATGGGAGAAATAGTATGTCTTTAGATGACGTTCGAAGGAGGAGGTTGATGTCATTGTTTGAAGGTGGTAGGGTTGGGAGTTCTAATGATAAGGGGCAGATAGGGCAAAGGAGCGTATATGGGAGGAGTGGAGGTTGTGTAGATGGGGTGTAATAAGGAGAAAGGTGTTGGAGGATCGGGTGTGGATTGATGACTAATTAATTATATAATTATTATTAATATACTAATGAATATTATACTGATTAATTCTATACTAATTAATACTATACTAATTAATATTATACTAATTAATATTGATTGATTGATAATTTATTTAAGAAAATACATAGCCTACAATATAATCGAAAGTATAAAGTATAAATATTAACTAATGATAACATATGTTATAGAAATAAATAAAGAATAATTATTTGATAAAAAAACATTTATTCCAATGCATTGAATAGTTTATCTAAACATGAGGTTGAATATATGTATACATCTTCTATTGATTCAAATTTATATGTGAATGACATGCAATACTACTGCAATATAAACTTATAGTATTCACATTTTCAATTGAGTTATATATATAAATGGGATTTTGGTTGGGTTCATATAATACTAAAATTAAATCTTATAAAATATTACAATTAGTGAATATGTTAAGGTCATCGATATAAAGAAAGTGGATAAGCAATTGAATGTAGTGTATTGTACTATCCACTACAGGCGCTTCAGTCAAAACCATCTATCTGGCCCACTACTTTTAATTTATAATAATATTTATTTATACATATATATATTGATAATTACTACCAATTTTAATGTACTATCTATACTAAATATAAAATTATATATTTAAAATACATAATATCAACATTCCTCATAATTTTGTGTATTTAAATTGAAGATATAATACTATTTTATTGATATTTATAATATAAATCCATTGATATAAATAGAAGTCACTTTAATCTATTTCGATGAAACTGATCTACTGTTTTAATATTTGACATATATAATATGACTAATATCCAATCAAAATCACTAATATCATTTTGTTAATTTATCGATAAAAGTGTCATTCACGTGTCTATATTTTACATGCATTGCGTGCGTCAATTGCGTATCCACTTTCTTTATATCGATGGTTAAGGTATATCTATATTTAATGACACTAGATAGTTATTTAATTTAACAGAAAAATAATTTAAAATATTTGAAATTTTTCTTGTTTCATAAATTTAATAAAAAATAAATTATTATAAATTATATATTTATTTTGATATAATATTATATTGAATACATCTTATATATACCATTTAGCAGACGAATTTTCATTATGATTTATATATATATATAAATATATTATCATTTTATATTAGTAATTATATTTATCCATATCTTTTAATTATATCTATCTTATATTTTATCGATATTTATATTTTATTTATTTTATATTATTTTATGTTTATTTAGTATTTTTATAACATGTTCAATATATATATTTGTATTTATTCTAATAAAATACTTTACAGTTAGCTGGCTATATTAGGATTAACATATGATATATTCAATCAAATTAAAATATAGATTTAAAGTTAATAATTATTTTGTATATAATCCACTGATCAAACATCCTAACTTATTAATCACCTCACTAAACCCGGTATCCATAGTCTCCCCCTAACGATGTTTAAACACTATTATTAATGTATTCTACGACTGTTCCAGTTCGTGCATCGACCTAGCCACATAACCATGGTAATGGCGGTGGCAGAAAATGAGGTCCTTGAGATGATCTTCTGTCCTATATGCATGTCCATGTATTGAGGGGTAGGTAATACGTACTGAGTAGTACACAATATATATATATATATATGTTTATTTAATGTTGTAATAACATTTACTTAAGTAAAACTATAATTCAAATGTGTTTACATATCATATAAAAATCATAGTGATTTTTGATAGATGATATTTATTTGTAAACACTTCCTGGAAGTGACATCTATAATATATACAATTGATATTCTTGAAAGTGTTATTAGTGATTGTGTTTAATAAACACTGTACTAATAATAATTAGTATTGTTAAAAATAATGATCATAATAAACGTATAGAAATGATTGTAATAATACATAACAATGAGAGTGAATTACCTTGTTATTGATAACATAATACCTTTACCATGAGTTAGGGAAATACTTAAACAAATTAGATATCTATATTAACAATTAACATGTAAATGTTTAAATATTTCATTGCAGGATTGTTATAGTATTATCTAAGATTTTGCGAAGCAAAGATATAACACTCCCTATGCATGCAACGTAATTTAGTAATAGCCCCAACCGCTGCTAGCAGTAGTATCGAAATCACTGAAATAGATTTAGGTTCGGCTCTGTTTGCATACAACAATGTATTCGTTGCTCTATTAAATTACATGCAATATAAATTAGCTTTTACTCACTAAATATATACTTATAGCATTTAAAACATACATATCATATATTTTTTTGTTATATATTAGTAATGAACACTTAGTTTTCATCATATAAATATTAATTTAAAGCATATTATTTAACATTTTAAAAGTGTATAGTTAAATACGAATTTACATTATAAACAACGCATAGTTCCTAAAAGTAACCCGCTATAGGTGGCACCAGGGTATTTTGTATACAAATTCGAATTACACGATTTCGCGTAAGTGTTATATCTTTCCTTCGGAAAATCTTTGGTATTATTGAATACATCAATATAATAGACGATATAATAGACAATATAATAGACAATATACTAGACAATATATATATATATATAATATGATACAACTCTCAATATATAGATCTATATCATCTAGAGCTTCACTACTACAACATGCAGATGATGATGCAGCCATGAAGACTAATACAGCCAGCCTAGGCTACTGCTGAAGGGTTAGTATGAGAAATGTGTACCGCCTAAGTCGAGCTGTGATAGTCTACTTGATACTATAGACATGTTATATATGCTGTCTAAGTCGAGCTGTGATAGTCTACTTGATACTATAGACATGTTGTTATATATGCTGTCTAAGTCGAGCTGTGATATTCTACTTGATACTATAGACATGTTATATATGCTGTCTAAGTCGAGCTGTGATAGTCTACTTGATACTATAGACATGTTATATATGCTGTCTAAGTCGAGCTGTGATAGTCTACTTGATACTATAGACATGTTATATATGCTGTCTAAGTCGAGCTGTGATAGTCTACTTGATACTATAGACATGTTGTTATATATGCTATCTAAGTCGAGCTGTGATATTCTACTTGATACTATAGACATGTTGTTAGCATATGCTGCGTGTAGCAGGTCAATTGGAGGTCAGGTGGAGGTCAGATGGAGGTCAGGTTGATACATTACATAGATATAACAGTTTCCATGCTAAAAAAACCATATTCAATAACACATTTTAAATGTAAAGAGGTATCTAGTTCTAACAAATCTTATTGCGGCATATCTAATATTTAAACATTCATTATGTACATCAGTTTCACATTAAACAAACTAATAAGTTATAGAAATGTGTGACTCATAATTAGAAGTTTATCAAAAGGTTAGCCTCTAACTAAAAATTAACCTCTTACTGACCCCCAATGAACTTCTGCCCTCTAAATTATACAACACATTTCCTCACTTTACTCATCCAATTTATCATATTCATATTGAACTACCTTCTATTTCAGTCATTCGCCTCTCGTACTAAAACCCTATTACTAATTATTACCTCATGATATTTAGTAACTTGACCACACCACTCTTTTAGTGTACTGTCTTGACCACTGTCCAGTACGCTGTGCTAGGCTAGCTGTTAACATAGCGCTGGGTTAGTACACTTAATCAGACTATCAGCACTATATGTATAGTGTTTCATATGTTATATTGTAGGTCTTTATTACTTATTACTTGTTACTAATATCATGCACAGGAAACTTTTATTTTGTGGTTGAATGATTTTATCATATTGTATTCCAGAAGTACATAATTTAATATTTAAAAAATACGCATTTAAGTAATTATTCATTATATTATTGACACAGATAATATAGAAATTATATTTCTATTTAAACTGAATTTATAAATAAATTCATATTTTTAATAACATATTTATAAAAATACTTTAATTTTATAAAATTATACATTTTATTTTACAAATTATAATTAATATCATAGAAATATAACATAAATATAACAATGAAAAGTATATACTTCGGAGTACAAAAAGTTACCATTGCAGAGATAGAGGGAATATGTCCGTTCCTTCCTTACATATATAATTCAGATATCTATGTATTCTGTCAAATTCTATTAAATTTGTTATCGGTTTCTAGTTGATTTGCTTTAGTTATTTGCATTCAATTATTATAAATTCTTAAGATAAACTTTTAAATTGTTTTATTTTATGTGTTGCTTAATACATGCCCGGTATATATATGCGTATGCCCTGATTCGGGGTAAAGATGAATATATTCATGAACTCTCGAGGACTGATGTGTCTGAGTTAGATTTATGAAATGGCACTTGCCAGATAGAAAAATCAGGTTACCGAAATGATCAACAAAATCCTAATTGTCATATTGATCTCGAGTTAAATAGCACTTTATTAATGAGCATTAGCTGCTGATTAGCCGAGAAGTTAATTTAGGTTTTGATATTGTGTTCACAAATCATAGTATTTATTATTACCATGACGATATTTAACATTTGTGATTTTATTTTAAAATTGTATTTAGAATTTTCAATAGTGAATTAAATTATTAATGGTAAACAAAACATGTTTACAAATTGTATCCACATGCATACATTGCTATATCCCTCTATATATACTTTAACACATATACAAATGTTATACACTTATTTATATACTATATTATATAGTTAATGTCAGGCCCATTTCTACATGTATATACATAATAAATAACCTAAAATGCTGGGCAGTGCATCTACAAATGTCTATCACCTGGCAATGCCGCCCCCATCTAGAAGATATATAGTGATGGGCATAGCTCCTTTTTTTCATGATCTCCAATCACGATCATGATCTTTTTCTGTAGATCTAAATTCTAAAGATTATCCTTTATTTATAGCCGATACTTCTGCAATCACGATCATGATCGTGCCTTTTACATGGTATCGATGATTAGCAATCATTCCCACCACTATATGTATGTTTAAACAACTAACTTGACTTTATATAATAGAATATAAGGGATCCACGTTGCCCGTTATAGTGTTTGTATGGTTACATTATTGTGATGTATTCAAATGTTATCTAAGTCACCGGTCACTATAATAATAATTACATATAATCAATATATACATATATGAACTTAATGATTAGATTATCAGTCTAATGCATCAGACATACATGTAGTAGGAGGCGGGTTCAATCCTTGTCCGGACCAATACAATAATGTTATAAGTAATTTTAATAATTGTTTATATACGAATGATCGTATGTTATTTATCCATATATACCTTAACACGATAATGCCTTCGTAGGGACATTAGAGCCATTTAATTCTAAGGGTGTGTTTTTGGTCAACCACTGATCTTTAAACCACAGGTGATCGAGAAACTTGTATTCACTGCATGTAAAAATCCAACTGGTAATAAATCCATATGGTTGTACTATATTTTCTTACCAGACCACATGTGTTTAAAATCACATTCATTGCGTATCGTGTATTTAGTTTGTATTTAACATAATAAGCTCCATGAATATAAGCGCCTATGAACTGAATCATAAAATACGTTATTGCTATATTTAGGTATGCGCTCATTTATTTATTATTATCAAAAATTAAATTGAAGTTATGTATCTCGAACATGTATATATTTATGTATGTATGTATGTATACATAATATGTATTACACACACACACACACACACATATATAATACATTTTATTTATATATACATACATACTTGTACTAGTGTTTAAACCACTCGATGTTGACCAAAAGCATATCCTAAGTGAAAACTTCATCTAAGTTCCTGGTTGAGATGAAAGCACTCTACCAACATAATAATACAAATATAACGGAGTGCCAGCCTGTCATTGCATAACATGTCCGGTATTAGTAGGTAATTTATTTTGTATATAAGTATGTATATATAATATATTATATATATATATATATATATATATAGAAAGGGTTTAATCATTGCCAGAATATTTATTTTGTATATTATTTAAATTTATATAAAAAAAACATTTATAGAAATAATTTTGTAGGCAGTCATTATTTACATTTTAAATTCTATACTAAATTTGAATATTAATATTTAAACATATTGTCAAGGAAACGATAAATTTGATGATTTACAAATTCACTTAAAAATCGAAATCAGCAAATGCTAGAGTGATATTTACCATTTTTTTAAGATCAATATGAATATTACAATTTGTTGATATAAATTCTGTATTTAATTCGATACATAGTGAATTAAATCCCTATATTTCTGTATCCCGAATATAATTTACAAATTTGAACAAGACCATGATACTTCTCTGAAGTGTGAGAATATGCTCATCTATACCGTGAAACTTGGCATCGCTTGGTTTTAGAGTTTACACATCATAACAAACATACTTCCCTTTTAGATATATTCTCAAGTGGTGTACACACCGCTAGCATCAAGCTCGGCGATTTGTTACTGTACTTGTTACTGCACTTGATGCTCAGTATACATTATTATTGGTGTTCAAATAGCGAGCAACAAGTACCGCGAATGCAGCGACTTGTTAATGGGTATATTTCTCAAAATGGAACATGTTGATTATGACGGCGACTTATTACTAGAGGCCGGCGACTTGTTACCAGAGATCAGCTACTTGATAGTACGCTTGTTACCAAGCAAATTAGATGTTCACATAGCGAGCATCGAGCACGGCGACTTGTTACTAGAAAATAGAACTTTTCATAAATTTTAGGCGGCGACTTGTTACTGCACTTGTTGCTAGCGTTGTGTACATGGCTTTATGCATTTATAAATATATTTGTATTTCTTATTAAAATACTTAATATTTATTTTACATAATAAATGCACAATACTATTTACATTATGGTCTGACCTATACCTATAATATCCATGTTATTTCATTTTCTCTTAAGCTGCGTTCACATATAGCGACTTTGCTGCAAAGTCGCAGCAACTTTGCAGCAAAAATCACGACGAACAAAATCGCCAGGTGTGAACACCACGGCAAAATTTGCAGCAAAAAACATTCACGAGGAAAATCACTGCAAAATCGCAGCAACTTTGCAGTAAAATGAATAGCAAACATGTTTGCTATATGTGCAAAATTTTTTCCAAACGCAAAGACTTTTCTATAATTATTGATAAACAATAAATAAGCATTATTAAAAATATCGGAAGAAATTAATAAAGTATCAAATATAATATTGTTTTACGAGAGTCACATATGTTTATGGGATCCCGCGAATCGGGACTACTGTAATAAAATAATTAAAAACAAGCTGTTGCAGGAAATAGCACTGGATGTCTTTTATTTCTTATTATATTAAAATATTCACTTAATAAATATTTTGCTATAATTTTTCTATTATTAACATTATTATTATTATAATTTGAGTAATACTTATACTTATGAAATTCATTATAATTTAAAGAAAATGTCATGTTATATTTATACGACTATTATCTTTAAGTATAAACGTAACAAATTATGTAAATCAAATTTTATAATAATAAAATAAATTTATAATTGAAATAATAAATAATTGTATTATCGCAAGTGTAACGTTCAAAGTTCGACAAAATCGTAGACGAAAATGTTTGCTAGGTGTGAACACTCCGGCGAAATCGCTGCGATTTTGCTGAGTATTTTGCTGCAAAATAGTATGCAAAATTCTGTTTCGACGATTTTGCAAGCAAAATCGCTATATGTGAACGCAGCTTTAGACATGATTATCATAAATATTTCAGTTTCATTATATAAATGTCATAGTATTATTGAATACTAAAAATAATAATAAAAATATAATAATATATATATATATATATATAATAAGATACAACTCTCAATATATAGATCTATATCATCTAGAGCTTCACTACTACAACAAGCTGCTCATGATGCAGCCATGAAGACTAATACAGCCAGCATAGGCTACAGCTGATGGGTTAGTATAAGAGATCATCTCGTCGAGATGTACACTTTGTACAAATATTTAACTTTGAATTCAAGTATCGAACTTTCTTAATTCAAACTTGTTATGCAATTATCGAACTTGTGATCTGATTGATAATATAATTAATTTAAGTTATCCAAAGTATCGGGGCAATCTCAGTCTCGGTTATCTAAAGTATTCATGCATCTTAGTCTCAGTTACCCAAAGCATCGATGCAGTCTCAGTATCGGTTACCCAAAGAATCGATGAAGATATTAGATATTAAAAAACAAAAAATAATAAAAACATAAATTAGCCACCTATGGAAATAATACATTTTTTTATTTAAGATTAATAATACATTTTCACAGATTATGTAAGAGATATATAGATTAATATTTATATCTATAATAAATAATTAAAAATTATGATTAAAATGTAATATAAAAAGCATTGTTTGTGATAGGTTATATCTAGTAAGAGTCTCAATTTGGTTTGAGCCCATAACGTAATAGTCTTGGTTCGTTTTTTGCTTATAGAGTAAAAGTTTCGGGTAGGCATCATTTAACCCAGCAAACTGTAAGAGCAGCATAATAGCACCATAACAGCAAATGATAGAGCCTCAAATGTTTACATTGTGCTATTATGCTGCTATTAAATGTATATTATGCTGCTATTATGCTGCTATTAATTATAATAATAGCAGCATAATAGACATTTAAAATTAATAGCAGCATAATATCAGCATAATAGCAGCATAACAACAGCATAACAGCAGCATAATATCATTACAAATTAATAGCAGCATAATAGCAGCATAATATACATTTAATAGCAGCATAATAGCACAATGTAAACATTTTAGGCTCTAGCATTTGCTGTTATGCTGCTATTATGCTGCTCTTACTGTTTGCTGGGAACCAAAGGCATGGCTCTATCAAAATACTTGGCGTAATTTATATACAAGTTTGGTACTTAAAAAATGTTGTTCAAACAATTTCTATACTTCAAAAAGTGAGTTCGAACAAGTATCAATACTTCAAAAAGTGAATTCATTTACAGCATTATACTATAACCATGTTGTTACATATGCCACCTATGTGATGTGTGCTGCATGTAGCAGGTTAGATGGAGGTCAGGTGGAGGTCAGATGGATACATTGCATAGATATAACAGTAGTCCAACATGTATCCAACTTTCTGTGCTACAATACATTAGCCTAAATTTCATAACACATATTCAATGTAAAGAGGTATCTAGTTCTAACAAAGCATACTGCGGCATATCTAATATTTATCCATTTTCTATATCTGTATTACAGTAAACAAACTAATAAGATATAGAAATGTGTGACTTATAATTAGGAATTTATCAGGAGGTTAACCTCTAATCAACAACTGACCTCTATCTAACCTCTGCCGTATGTGTTGCCCTCTAAACTATACAACACATTTCCTCACTTTACTCATTACATTTATCATATTCAAATTGAACGGCCTTCTATTTCAATCATTCACCTCTCGTACTAAAACCCTATTACTAATTATTAACTCATGATATTTAGTAACTCGACCACACCACTCTTCTGTACAACTGGTATACTGTCTTGACCACTGTCCAGTACGCTATGCTAGGCTAGCTGTTAACATAGCGCTGGGTTAGTACACTTAATCAGACTATCAACACTGTGTGTAATGTTTCATATGTTACATTGTAGGTCTTTATTACTTATTACTTGCTACTAATATCAAGGATAAATATGATACTATCACATATTGCCTAGTTATTCATATAATACATTATATTCTTTACTACTTATTACAATATCGAGTATAAGGTATTTGCTTACTTATATTTTTATAAACTTTTATTTAAGTTTGAATTATTGATCTATTGCATTATGAACCTTCATTTATAGGCCAGAAATACTTATTTTATTAGTTTTTTAAAATACACATTATATTATTTAAAATATAAATTAATTTAATAATTAAATTCATATTTATAAAAAATAAATAAATTTTTATTTTACAAATATTCATATATGTGAAATTATAGAAATATAACATAAATATACAACTGAAAATTATAAACTTCAGAATATAAAAAGTTACCATTGCAGAGATAGAGAACATATGTCCTGTCCTTTATTATATATAATTATTATTGATATATATAATTATATTACTTTATTTTATTGGTTGCTGGCTAATTCACTACATTTATTTGTTTTAAATTATTTTACATTCTATTAAAATACTTATAAATTGTTTCTATTTTATTTGTAAATGTAATGTGTTGATATAGGTTCATATATGACCCATATAAATACATTTATATTTGTCCTGTTCACTGAATTATATACATATATAACTGGGTGTTCTGTATATATTATATATGCATAAACAAATGTAATAGATTAAGATATTGATATATGGCAGTATTCGGCTGTAATTACTCTTAGAAATTAACTCCCTACATTCCTGGAATTATTAAATATGGCAATGCGAATAAATAGTTGATTGATAATTTAAGCAAATATATAGTAGAGATAAATAATAGAAAGTATAAATATTTGCTAACGATAAAATACATTATTGTATAGTTATAATATATACATATATTGAGGGTTGGAAACTACCTGGGTATCTGGGTTTTTAAAACTGAGGTGATACACAAATCATAATTGGGCAATTCCACGATAGATTTAATATTTTAAAATAATAATCCATATTTCAAATGGTAAGGTACCTTAGAACTTGCAATATTGTAATATTATTTAACGGTAATATAATAACCCTTAACCCTGTTGCAATAAATATAACTGTGTGTGTGTATTGAGGTCGGTAACTGCCCGGCATTATGATGTTATTTATTTTGTAATAAGTATGTATACATTAGATAATTTCAGATAATTTATCTTGACTATGATTTTGGGAATTTATATTAAT
Source organism: Osedax fenrisi (assembly GCA_964019155.1). NCBI lineage: Eukaryota > Metazoa > Annelida > Polychaeta > Sabellida > Siboglinidae > Osedax > Osedax fenrisi. The sequence continues at coordinate 101,580,345 of OZ025241.1, read as the reverse complement.
ATGCATTAATAAATGTAATAGATTACGATATTGCAATATAAATAACGATATAGTGAGATAGATGAGGTTTTACCCATTTATCATATCATTTATATATATATATATATATATATATTGCGATATCGTAATTTATTACATTTGATAATGCATATATATATTTAAATTATTTACTTATTTAAATGTGAAATTATAAATAAATGAACATTTATTCACTAACATTGTTATAAACAAATATATTTAAGGTATAAAATTTGTAAAAAATTTATGTTTACATTTACATTAATAATAACTGCCTGTGTGGCTCAGTGGCTAAGGCGTCAGACACACAAACAGTAGGACACAGGTTCGAGCCTCGTCCGGACCATTAATTAATTTTATAAAATGGGTCTTAAAATATTATTTAGAAGTGATCTTATATAATTGTGTATAACTAAATGATCGGCTCTCGTTAAAACCATGGATGCCTTAACATGAGAGCGGCTTCTAAGGGACATTAGAGCCATATATGGTTATAAGTGAAAACTTCATCTAAGTTCCTGGATGGGATGAAAGGACTCCACCAAATAAAAATAACAATAACAATATATTAATTTTTATTGAAAATTCTAAATTAAATATTAAAATTTAAATCAAATATTTGACACGAACTGATAAATTCTATGCTTTACGATTACAATTTAAATAATCAAAATTAACTAATGATAAATCAGTGAAAGCTCACGAATACACTCGTTTTTATCGCCAGATCGTATTATCAATATACAAATATAGATTTTTTCAAATTTAATTTCGGTACACCTATTTTACTATCTCGCGGATGCAATGTCAAAAATGGATCTCAACCATGTCAGTATCGGGAATATCTGAATTTGATCGTGCTTTGTAATCTCTAGACCAGGCATCCCCTGTTATTCGAGTTTATTCTTCGTATACATACACATAATATACATATATATATAGATATGTTTACATTTTATTTCTATAAATAATGTTGTTTAGTATAACCAAAAATCATATACAAAATACATATTCTGGCAATGGTGGGGCCCTTTCTATATACATCCATACATACATACATACATACGTACATGCATGCTTATTATATACACACTTGTAATCATATGCAAGTCTATTTCTGAGTTAAGTCGGCCCTCTCTTTATATATACCTGAGGGGGCTCGGAATATATTAATATATAGATGTGGTCAGGATTTTCCTAATTAGTTATGCTTTATTAATATTTATATATATTATATACACCTATCTATATATATATAGGTCATATTTTCATTGAATTATTTACCACTAAAAATTAAAGTTTCTAGATAAAAATGTATTTGTACATCAATATTAAATTGAATCAATTATTTTGTATAAATGTAAAATTCTAAACCGATATTATAATTATATAGTGGCCCAGGTTGCACGGTCATATAAAGAAGGGTATTTAGAATATCTTACATAACGAACGCTATATAAATATATGCTTACATTATATATTTGTATATATTATCACATATTAACTTATCACATACCTTACAACATAAAATCCCCAACATATTCCAAAGCGCCTACCTCCCCCACACATCTACTGAATCCGCCCTAACCCTCATCACCTCCGACCTACTCTCTGGCCTTAACAACAACCGTGGCATCATACTCGTCCTCCTTGATATGTCCTCCGCTTTCGACACCCTTGACCACAATGTCCTCATACACAGACTCTCCGCTATCGGCATCACCGGCATTGCCCTTAACTGGTTCACCTCCTACATCACCAACCGCTCTTCCTCAGTCAGGATTAATACACACTCTTCCCCCTCCCGCTCCTTAACCCACGGTGTCCCCCAGGGATCCGTCCTCGGCCCACTCCTCTTCAATATTTACCTTCTCCCCATGTTTGACATCTTCACTAACTACCCCGACATTTCCTTCCATACTTATGCCGATGACCTTCAACTATATCTTAACTGCACAGACTCCACTACTTAAGCCCCTAACCGACTCTCCTTCTATATCAAGTCCATACATCAATGGCTTACCTCCAACTCTCTAAAACGGAAGCTATCTTTCTCCACTTACCACTACGTTCCTCCACCCTCCCTGAACCACCCCACATCTCACTCGACAATACCACACATCCCTACTCTCAACATGTCCGAAACCTTGGCTTCCATATTGATACCACCCTTTCCCTTGACTATCATCTTATACATATTCACAAATCCATCCACCTCCACCTACACTGCCTCCGCTTAATCCGACGCTCCATTCCCCTCCCCATTGCTATTACCATTGCCTCCTCCTACATCATACCCCTATTCGACTACTGCAATTCCCTACTCTTTAACCTCCCGGACTACAAACTCAACAAACTACAGCGACTCCAAAACGCTGTAGTTCGCTGCGTCCATTTACTTCCCCGACATTCCCCTGACTCCATTACTCCTCTCCTAAAACAACTACACTGGCTGCCAGTCCCCTATCATATAACATACAAACTCTCCCTAACCATCCACAAAGCTATTCACCACAACTCCCCTGACTACCTTGCCTCCCTCCTAAATCTACACACACCCATCACTCCACTCCAGACCCGTTCCAACAACACCTTTATCCTTACCACTCCCCATCTACACAAACTCCATTCTTCCAATATACGCTCCTTTGCCCTATCTGCCCCTTACCACGGAACTCCCTGCCCAATCACCTACGAACAAACACATCAACTCCCTCATTTAAACGCCACCTTAAGACTTATTACTTCTCTCTTGCCTTCCCTCCCACTCAATAATAACCTCCCACGGACGGCCGATTGTTCACACACTGATGCAGTCCATAAACAACAAAAAAGTAAAAAGTAAAAGTAATGTATAAAATTAATGACAATTTATTCTTCTAATAATTTGTTACCATTAAAAATATTTATTTATCAAAATTAAATAAAGTTATGTCAACAAATATTATTTAAATTTATAAATTAATTTGTAAATATGTAAATAATATAATATTGACAAATTTTATAATTGAAATCTAATTTTTAAATATTATTATAGAAATGACAAATACTATCACAAACTTCTTCTATATGTTTATTACATTATATATATTATGTATATATTCATAATATTTTAAAAAGATTCATCACACATCAATAGTTCTTGAGTTCTAAATATATAAATGGTATAGGCTTTTGAAGTTTTACTTGCATTTTGTAGGACATAAATAAGTAATACTGAATATAATAAGATTATTATCAATACTACTACTGTTTATTCGATATAATACATGGAAATAACAATATAATAACTGGTAATAAAATAATATCAAAAAAATTAAATAAAATTCTGAAAACTTAAAAATTAAAAATGACAAATGTGCAATATTAACCTCATAACTTGAGGTAGGACACGCTTTTTAAATGTGTATTTCTTTATAAATATGTTATTTAGAATACAAATTTATTTATAAAACAGATTTTTAATACGAAAATTGTTTCCATATTATTTATGTCGACATTATATGTAATATAACGTGTATTATATTATATTTTAATTTAAATATAATCATATTGAAATCAAACAGTGACGTCACGACATAAAGTTGATGTAACCGATCGTTATTACGTCATCGCAATCTACAATAAAGCTAGACTCTCGGAGGTGAACTTGGAGCAGTCTTACAAAAGTATAGGTATTTGGTCTAATTATGTATCTATACACAAGGGTTTATCAATAGCATTTATGTTGTTCGCATAGTCAGTGATGGGCAGGATCGCGATCATTGATCGGCGATACGATCCAGATCGGGATTTGGTAAGAAAGAGAGTATCGGCATCGGCAAAGGATCGGGTAAAGAATTGAAGATCGGGATCGGGAAAATGATATGGATCGGTGAAAAAAGGATCGGTGCCCATCATTGCATATACGATACTCTAATATTATTATAGTTATTTATAAGAATATTAACAACCTTTTAGTATTGTATTATTACATTGATATGATATTGTATTGATCATTATTTTGTAATGTTTTCCAAGGTATTGCAAGACTACGTATTATTTAAATAATAATTGTTATTTTTACCATAATAGAATTTAATCAAATGATATCATATAAGTAAACTACCAAATTTGACTCAACGTACAATGTACGTCGTACAATGAGTAGATATGTGTATCCAATTCAATGCATTTATATAAATAAATTATATTTAATTCACTATATAATATATTTGATATAATCTATATGATATATATTCAATATATGCATTTAATTCAATTGATTTATAATACAATATATTAATAATAAATATTATTTACAATTATTAACAATTTATATTACATAGGTATTATTCCTACATATATATTTTTTCGAATTATGAAATAAAATTTTATTAATTAAATATAGAAATAATATCGGGATCGGGAAAGGATCGGGATCGGGTAAAGGATCGCATAAGAGAATAAATAGAGGATCGGGATCGCCGATCCAGGAAAAAAAGGATCGGTGCCTATCACTGTACATAGTATGTGCGCATGCGTTTGTGTGTATGTGTGTGAATAATATTGAACTGCCAGAGTATTTAGATTGATTCAGAATATTAAATGTGAATTATATTTAGAATCATTATAATTACTAAAAAATAGCGTTTATATAAATAGAATTACATAATTACTTACATATTAGTATACTTTTTATTACTACGTTAATATTATATACTAATGTTAATCGCATACGTACCATGCTATAATATATAAGTTAAATTCGTCATATTTTTTAAATGTTTATAATTTATCATGAGCTATATATTTGTGTGTTGCACTAGAATCCCACAGCAGCCTGGTGTGTCCCCCCACTATTACCATATGATTGATGTGATAACGTTGAAGTAGTTAGTTTCATATTCAGTATAAACAAGTAACATCAACAACGGGTTCACTCCTTTCACTCGCAAATCATAACCATCTCACATAACCTCTATCTACGCGATATAAGCGAGACTTTACTTAGCCACCATGTGTGACCCAACATTCGTTAAGCACTCCAAATGTACATCTATATTAACCTCACACGTTATTACAGGTCAACGTATCTCTAGATGTCCTGTATCTCTGCAGGCATGCACCTCACTCAACCCGATGTGGTGAAGCATGTAAAGGATGGAGAGCATACATCAGAACAAGTCTACCAGTGTTGGTATATATCGTACTAGTATTGCTTCTATTTATCTGATAGTCTTTGTTTGTGAAGTAACGGTTATCGAGAGTTATGTAATGTACGCATAACGTACACTTAATATTATCAAATTATCCTTAACCCATGAACATAGAAATACACATTTCTGTTGTTATAAAGCAAGAGCATATTGTATATTTTTGATATTTATCGATATACAATTTCAAATATACATTGCTATATCATATATTTATTTTGTTACAACACATTTTATTTATTTTAACATTATTATCAAGGACAGTACATCCTCTCTCTATCTCTGCAATGGTTACGTTGCAATAGATATTCTCAGAGGTATATTTAATTATATTTCAATGATATTTCAAAGATAGACAGAGATATTTAAAAAAAACCAGAAATTTTATTTATTTGTAAAATCAAAAATTTGTAAAACCACTTTCATTTTATTTAAATTAAATTTCTATATAAATATATTAATAAAATGATGACTTTATTTATAAATTTATTTTGAATTGAACGATGTTTTTCAATATTCTTTATGTCGACATTCCAAACAATATAATGTATGTTACATTATGTTATAATGTTGGTATGATCATATTGAAATCATTAATTTAATAAAGATTTTTTTCATATCTAAATTTAAATAGTACTACTGGCTATAATGCAATATGATAAAATCATACAAGTATTGAGTTAGGGTGCGTTTTTTTGTAACATACCAACGTACCAACGTCCTATCTACACACTGGAATCATAGTATATATTATGGTGTGTTTTTCGCATCTTTATTCATATACATGTAAATGCTAATGGTACTTTGTTACATTGGTATATCTGCAAAAAAAAGCACCATAATATGTACTATGATTCCATTGTGAATATTATGCATATACATGAATACATATTAGGAGGTTGGTATGTTACAAACTAATGCACCCTTACAGTAATCATTGCACATGGTGTTAGCTTTGTAAGTACATTGTATCTGAACATGTGTCGGATTATATATACTCTGATAATGTTTCTATTTCTGTTTAAATACATAGAATAAGTATTACTTATTAAATATATATTATTTTCTAGAGTAAAATATGTATCTAGTATTATACCTTTAATATAATATTTATAGCAATTATTATATTGCTTTATTTTTTGTATTAACTATTAATGTAATTATAAATAGTTAAATTATATATATTATAAATTAAATTTATATGTATTATTTATATCTATTTTTCTATCTATATATTATATACATATATATATATATACAATGATATATAAATTATTTATATTCCCCATATAAAAAACTGTTGCATATAACTGTTTGATGATTCATTGTTTATTTATAGTTCTAATAAATCATTATATTACAATTATTCATTTTATTAATTTATAAAACAATAAAATAATACTTTGAATTTATCAGCAGAATCAATTTCATACTATATTCTTGATGGTTAATAAATGATTAACAGATCATGTAATAATATCTATATTATAAATTAACCTTTTAATCCCTATAGCTTATATATAAATGGAGTAATATTTCAAATTTACATTTTTAAATTGAATATTAATTCATTATTTCATATTTTGATATATTTTTATTTTCCATGTCCTTTGTGAAAACAAAATTTGAATAAGCCTTATCAAATATTACATTCTCCGATGGACATATATGTTATGATATCAAAAAACATATAGGTAACAAGGCATTAGAATTTGCCCATATATGGCAATACTCTGATATTAGGTGAATAAATATGGAAGTTATTAATAGAATAAGACGAAGATGAATATCAGAATGTAGGGAAATATTTATGTAATTTTAACAGTTATTATTAATATAAAACTAGGTTACTTTTTTCCCGGATCAAGGGCTAACGCTCCTTGTGTTGTTACTTTTTTACTAAAGCAACTTATTTACTAAAAGTAGTTACTTTATTACTAAAAAGTAAATACTACTAAAAGAACTTTATTATTAAAAGAAATAAATTTATTACTAAAAAAAATAAACTTTATTACTAAAAGAACTAAATTTATTCTAAAAAGTAACTAATTTATTACTAAAAGTAACTACTTTATTAGTAAAAAGTAACTACTTTATTACTAAAATGTAACTAATTTATTATTACCAAAAGTAACCTCTTTATTACTAAAAGCAGTTACTTTATTACTAAAAAGTAACTAATTTATTATTAAAAAGTAACTACTTTATTATTACTAAAAGTAACCTCTTTATTACTAAAAAGTAATTACTTTATTACTAAAATGTAACTACTTTATTACTAAAAGTAACTACTTTATTACAAAAATGTAACTACTTTATTACTAAAAGTAACTACTTTATTACTAAAATGTAACTACTTTATTACTAAAATGTAACTACTTTATTACTAAAATTTAACTACTTTATTACTAAAATGTAACTACTTTATTATTACTAAAAAGTAACTACTTTATTACTAAAATATAACTACTTTATTATTACTAAAAGTAACCTCTTTATTACTAAAAAGTAACTACTTTATTACTAAAAAACCACCAAAAATTAAAACTTAACCCAACCTAACCACAACCGTAAAAATCTACTTTTATAGGCAAACTCGGGAAGTAATGCAGCTAAAAAAACCTACCAAAATTAAAACTTAACCCAACCCAAACCCAACCCAACCCACCTAAACCCAAACCCAAACACAACCCAAACCCAAACCCAAACCCAAACCCAACCCAACCCAAACCCAACCCAAACCCAAACCCAACCCAAACCCAAACCCAACCCAAACCCAAACCCAAACCAAACCAAACCCAAACCAAACCCAACCCAAAACCAAACCCAAGTGCCCAAGTTACCTAGCTAAGTAGTTATATATATATATATATATATATATATATATATATATATATATATATATATAAATCAATATTTATATACTATATACACTATAATAGTGACTATTTAAGTTCACTCGGGAAGTGATGCAGCTAAAAAAAACCACCAAAAATTAAAACTTAACCCAACCTAATCACAACAGTATAAATATACATTTATAGGTTCACTCGGGAAGTAATGCAGCTAAAAAAAACCTCCACAAATTAAAAATTAACCCAACCTAACCACAACCGTGACAATATACTTTTATAGGCAAACTCGGGAAGTAATGAAGCTAAAAAAAACCTACCAAAATTAAAAATTAACCCAACCTAACCACAACCGTGACAATATAATTTTATAGACTCACTCGAGAAGTAATGCAGCTAAAAAAAACCACCAATAATTAAAACTTAACCCAACCTAATCACAACAGTATAAATATACATTTATAGGTTCACTCGGGAAGTAATGCAGCTAAAAAAAACCACCAAAAATTAAAACTTAACCCAACCTAACCACAACAGTGTAAATATACATGTATAGGTTCACTCGGGAAGTAATGCATCTAAAAAAAACCTCCAAAAATTAAAACTTAACCCAACCTAACCACAACCGTCAAATATACTTTTATAGGTTCACTCGGGAAGTAATGCAGCTAAAAAAAACCTACCAAAATTAAAACTTAACCCAACCCAAACCCAACCAAACCCAAACCCAACCCCAAACCCAACACAAACCCAACCAAACCCACCTAAACCCAAACCCAAACCCAACCCAAACCCACCTAAACCCAAACCCAAACCCAACACAAACCCAACCAAACCCACCTAAACCCAAACCCAGACCCAAACCCAACCCAAACCAAAGTACCCAAGTCACCTAGCCAAGTAGTTATATATATACATATATATATATATAGATATATATATTTACATCAATATTTATATACTATAGACACTATAATAGTGACCAAAAAACCACCAAAAATTAAAACTTAACCAACCTAACCACAACCTTGACAATATACTTTTATAGGTTCACTCGGGAAGTAATGCAGCTAAAAAAAACCTACCAAAATTAAAACTTAACCCAAACCCAACCAAACCCACCTAAACCCAAACCCAAACACAAACCCAAACCCAACCCAAACCCAAACCCAAACCCAACCAAACCCACCTAAACCCAAACCCAAACCCAAACCCAACCCAAACCCAACCCACACCCAAGTACCCAAGTCACCTAGCTAAGTAGTTATATATATATATATATATATATATATATATATATATATATATATATATATATATATTTACATCAATATTTATATACTATAGACACTATAATAGTGACCAAAAAACCACCAAAAATTAAAACTTAACCCAACCTAACCACAACCGTCAAATATACTTTTATAGGTTCACTCGGGAAGTAATGTAGCTAAAAAAAACCTACCAAAATTAAAACTTAACCCAACCCAAACCCAACCCAACCCACCTAAATCCAAACACAAACCCAAACCAAAACCCAAACCCAAGCCAAACCCCAACCCAACCCAAACCCAACCCAAACCCAAACCCAATTGCCAAAGTTACCTTTTATAATTTATTCGATACAGTTAAAATTATTAAAATCTAATTATTAATATAGATTTTGATTTTGTACATGTTAAAATTATTATAAATTCAAATTTTTACATGGTGGAGATAGGAAATGTACTATTGTAAAGTCATTCATGAGGTAAATAAGCATAGTAACCTCACCGCGATTGGTTACATTTATATCTACTCATCACTCTTAACATTATAGATTAGAAATTAGAATTATTTTTTTTTATAAATTGCAATTTTTTTTTCTTGACCTTTTTTTCTTATTTGTATGATGAAATTTGGTGAAAAATTGAAACCGAGCTGGACACCCAATTATTCATATATTAATGGTTTTTCTCAATTTATTATAGGTACTTTTGTACTCTGCATCCGTTGAAACCATAATCGAGTCGAACACGTTACCGGAAGTCGGTCAATTTACCACTCTAAAATCACGTATTTTTCACTATTTCGGCCATAACTCGAAGAATATTAAATATTAAATATCACAATTTATACCACGATATTATATTTTAATTACCTATGTAATAAATTTAAAATTATTGAAATCGATTTATTATTGTGGATTTTGATTTTTTACATTTACCTAATAATTTTAAGAATATATTTTTACATGGCGGAGATAGGAAATAATTATTATAAACTCGTTAAACCGAATAGCTGAAATCTAGTACTTATGATATATATTTATAATAGTTAGTAATCTTATTGTTATAAGTATATCTATTTTATAAAGATATATTTTTTTTTGTAAAATTTTAAAATATAATTAATTAATATAAATATAATAATTAATACCGATTAATCTAATGACTTATTCGATAATATTAATATTAATTTATTAATTAGATAGTATAGTAATAATAAAATAAGTAAAATAAACTTTATGATACTGTTATAAAATAAGTTATTAGAATTTCATATTTTATAAATATATAATTTGTGTTATAAAATATAAATAAAATATAAATATAAATATATATATTTGTAAATAATAGTTACGTTAATGAATTATTCGTATATATTTATAGTATTTTATTATATAGATAGTATAATAATAATAAAATAAGTAAATAATGCTTATATAATATATGTATTATCACATCGAATGAATATACATATTAATAAATTTATAATTGTTGTTATAAATTTATAAATTTATAATATAATTAAATGTATTAGTTCATAATATTTACACTACTATACTTTTCGATAATATTTAAATTATTTTAGTATCTATATATTATATTATTATTAAAATAAGTAAAAAATAATGAAATTATATTAATTATACTATAAATTATAAAGTTACAAATATGGAAATCCAATGATTATTATAGATTATCTATGTTTTACATGATACAAATATTATAAATTCAAATTTTTACATGGTGGAGATAGGAAATGTACTTTTTAAAGCCATTTATGTGGCGAATAATCATAGTAAATGCATATCGGATGGCTACATTTATATCTACTCATTACCATTAACATTATAGAATAGAAATTAGATTTTTTTTTTTTTTATAAATTGCAATTTTTTTTCTTGACCATTTGTACGATGAATTTTGGTTAAATATTAAAACCGATCCGTACCCCAAATGCTTCATATATTAATGGTTTTTCTCATTTTATTTTAGGTACTTTTGTACTCCGCATCCGTTGAAATTATAATCGAAGCGAACGCATTACCGGAAGTCGGTCAAATTTATGCCTCTAAAATCACGTACTTTTCACTATTTCGGCTGTAGCTCGAAGAATATTAAATATTAGATATCACGATTTACACCACGATATTATATTTTAATAATCTATTTAATAAAGTTAAAATTATTGAAATCGAATCATTATCGTGGATTTTGATTTTTTACATCACCTAATAATTTTAAGAATATATTTTTACATGGCGGAGATAGGAAATAATTATTATAAACTCGTTAAACCGAATAACTGAAATCTAGTACGTACGATATATATTAATACTCGTCATAAATGTTATTTTTATAATTATATCTATATATTATAGATTTTTTTACGCGATACGAATATTATAAATTTAAATTTTTACACGGTAGAGATAGGAAATTTTTTTTTATAAACTCGAAATTTAAATTTAACGAAATCTAGTATCGTAGGGGTTCGAGTATTATTAGTATCTGGCGAAAAAATTGCGTATATAACGTATTTTATGTCGTCCGTATACGCGATATAGACTTTCTACCTATCTCCGCCATAGAGAATAGAGAGAACAATATAATGCCTCGATCGATGAATAGAATATTTTTAAATAGAATAAATATATAAATATATAAATATAGTACGTATAGTATATATTACTCGTTTACTAATTATATCGTAATTATATCGTAATATTATTACTAATTTAGTATCTATATAGTATTAAGTTAATATATCGCGAAAAAAATGCGTATATAACGTATTTTATGTCGTCCGTATACGCGATATAAGATCGCCCGTAGAATTTGTACGTTAACGAAAATATTTCGTAATTTTTGTTTTAACGGCGGAGATAGGACATTTTTTTTTATAAACTCGAAATTTAAATTTAACGAAATCTAGTATTATTAGGGTTCGAGTAATATTAGTAACCGGTGAAAAATGTTCGTATATAACGTATTTTATGTCGTCCGTATACGCGATATAGAGATTTTTACCTATCTCCGCCATAGAGAATCGAGAGAACGATAGAATGCCTCGATCGATGAATAGAATATTTATAAATAGAATAAATATATAAATATATGTAAATTATATGTAAATCGCGTATACTAACCGTGTCCTAATTATATAATCGATATATATAAATATTATCGACGATTTATTATCTAGAGGGTATTAGATTTATAAATGTGGAAAAAATTGGTGCCGAGCGAGATTCGCTTCGCTCGTAGAAGGTCCGGTAGCTCGCTTCGCTCGCTAGCGTCGTACGAAGACGACGACGATTAAGAGAAATAATATATATGTAGATTATAATATTAAAGATATAGTGTGGTTGTTTATGATGTATTAATGTCAAGTTATGAGTCATTAAAAGGGATTTATATAATAGATGAGAAGTCAATGAAGATATTTGATAAGTGCTGAAATAGATAGGTGACTAAATATATCCACATTTAGAAGACACATATCTATATAACATACTCTCATGTACAGTCATACAGTGTATATTATACTAAGTATTCATTGTACAGTGTACAGTGTGCATTGTACAGTGTACATTATAGAGTAAGCTTACCGATGTACAATATTATATGTACATTGGACTAGAAAGCCTATTACATACGTATAATAGTTTTCCGTGAACTTGTATTATAACTATAAATATATCATACAAGCCTAATTAAGGATATCGGTTGAAATATTATGATTTGATTAAAACATACTAAATTACAAGATAATTAAAGTCAGTTCGTAGAAAATCGCCATTGTTAGGGTACTAGTGTAGCAAGATTATAATAAGTCACAGGTGATTAGAGCCATGGTCAGGTTACGTTTGACCAGCGGTCTGCATTGGTACTGAGAAACCGACCGCATTAGTATTACCTTATTAGGAGCGTGTTATCAAGTACACTAATCTATGAGATAATGCGAGAGATTGTGAGATTCTATAAATAGAATAGCTCGGCACATCTTTATTGTCAGGGTAAAGCGTAATCTAAAAATAATATCTGATGACGTTATCTAATCATGATTCCTAGAAATAGAATGGTCAATGCACATTGTGCTTGTTATAGAGTGTATATTATTGTGTATGATTATATATATATATATATATATATATATATATATAATCATACTAATAATAATAAATTAATAGAATATATTTTTGCTTTCTCTTTTTTTTCTTATATTATATTTATGTATTGTTATAACACTTCATCTAAGTTACTGGATGGGAGAAAAGGACTCCATCGAAATAACAATAATAATAACAAAAACAATAACAATATATACACCTTATTTTAGTATCATTGGCTTACGCGTACTTATTTAATACACTTGGTAACCTCTAATCCTCTACCTATATAGAATTGCAATTGTTTACGATGACCTCTAAATGACAGGCTATCATTGACACGAGACCATGTGATGGTGCAGGAGTACGCAGTGACCTTGACAGTAGTACCAGATAGTTACCATGCTAAATAAGGTTTACACATTATTGACCACAACATCGACCTCATACAGTAGAATATGTCCATTTAAACATATTGACAATTTTAATTATTTTAATTTTCCACTTATAAATAGTATTAGTGTTTATTTATACAATATAAGTAAAATATGAGTCGTCATATATAAATAGTAAATGTACATACAGTCATGGTATCCACTTAATTGACCTATTAGTTATTTAAAGGTCTCCTTTTTAAATTACTATTATACAATTATAAGCTATAGGTATACTATCTTATATAAATAATATGCTTATTTATACCCTCTTACCTAATTCATCAGATAACAGCTATAAGAATATGTTATTCCGGATGTGTTTCAAGTAAAGGATGAGAGTCTGCAGTCTGATTACAAGTATTGGTATACTTTTAGGTTTATATACAATGAACGTTTAATATAATAAGATTTACTTTTAGTAAAACGCCGATATAATAATCATTTTTACCTATTTTTATAATAATGTTTATACAGTGATGGGCACCAATCCTTTTATATAGTAAACTTAAATTTGAATATAGTAAACTTAAATTTGAATATAGTAAACTTAAATTTGAATATAGTAAACTTACATTTGAATATAGTAAACTTAAATTTGAATATAGTAAACTTAAATTTGAATATAGTAAACTTAAATTTGAATATAGTAAACTTACATTTGAATATAGTAAACTTAAATTTGAATATAGTAAACTTAAATTTGAATATAGTAAACTTAAATTTGAATATAGTAAACTTAAATTTGAATATAGTAAACTTAAATTTGAATATAGTAAACTTAAATTCTTAAGATTATAAATGTGTTCATTTTATATAATATATACAAGTTTGTTGCATAATTATATATTTATTCTAATACTTGTTTACACGCTCTAAATATTGTACATACAATATAATATAATATTTAAATAGTTTTAATAATAATAAATCATGAGAAAATCAAGTATTTAATTATATTATTATTCCAATTTTTTATTAATTGTAAAATTTGTTACAAAATTAACAAATTAAATAACGAATATAATAATATCATAAATTTATTATAATGATGATCTCTGACAACCCTTTTGTAATGCAATTAGTTAGGTTATTTAAATTATTAGTCTACATATGTTATAACAAATATGTTTACAACTATATATATATATATACAGTGCGCTCTCGATATACCGGCTCTCGATATACCGGCAAACGCGTTATACCGGCACATCTCTGAATGTCCGATTTCTTTCCTATCTCTTTAATGATAATAATTTTCGATGCACCTGCATTCGTATACCGGCTCCGGCGCCTAATATTTAAGCACAAAAGTCGAATCATAATCGATATACCGGCATATATATACATATTTCCCAACATTTCTCACTATGATTCATACTTCATTGCGAGTAATTATTAATATATCTTATTTATATTAGAAACCTGTATGTTAAAAACCTAAATATTAAGTGATTATGCTTTAAAGTAAACATAAAGTTATAGTTTAAAATCATGTGCTATTATCTATCTATTAGAATATATAATAAATATAAATGCATTTATATAATAAAGTCATAATTTAAAAGAAATAATTTTATAAATAATCTTAATGATATACATTTATTAAATTTATTATCTAAACGTTTGGATATATTATGTATTAATAATAAAAAGCAAACTACTTTATCTTTTGTAAATAATTTAAAATAGTTTATTTCATTTAGTATTTGTTTCATACCATTATAATAATATTTTATACCATCTTATACATGTTTATACCTATTTTATACCATTATAATAATTAAAAGTAGTTAATTTTTTTTTATTTTGCATTCGTTTCATACCTTTATAATAATATTGTATACCATTTTATACATGTTTATACCTATTTTATACCATTATAATAAACATAATATTTAATATTCTTCTTCATATATTCTTTATTTTCTGCTAGATCGATATACCGGCACAATTACTCATTCCCGATGGTGCCGGTATATCGAGAGCGCACTGTATATATATATATACAGAGCTTGGCATGATACTCAAAAAATGAATAATAGATATAATTACAATTGCATACTTATTTCTTATAAGAGATACTACAATTACTATTACTATTACTTTAAAAAAAATCATAGTAATATAATTACAAATACAGAATTTTCTTAGTAGATACATCTTAGTAAATACAAATACATTATAATTATATACAATATATATATATTCATCGATGTCGAATTTGATAGTAAATATCAAGGTACATTATACGGAAATAATGTCCGGAAATATTTGCTAGAAAGTTATTTTCTAACAAGTTGTAGTGGGATACCCCCTTCAAAGTTACTAATTTTTTTAAGAGGGTAACTCACTAAAATGTTAGTTAACTTGCTAGAAAATAACTTTCAATCAAACTTTTCCGGACATTATTTCCGGAAATACTGGTTGAGGATACCCCTTTAAAAAAGACATATTAAACATTTACACCTTATAACGTATTCTTCAATAGATGATATAGAATAAATTTGTTGATATTTAATGAAATTTAATGATGCATCTTTTAGTCTACCAGCGTTTATTTCATCTGAAATTACATTATGATCCATTACACAGTGAAATACACATTATATACACAAATATACATTATTACAATATACCATTTTTCAACTAAAAATAATCAGCGACCTTTACTTTCGAATGTTCAACATGAATATAGTAAATTATCAAATATACAAAAAATAAATTATAATATATTATTAATTATTATTAGTTATAATTAATCATATTTATTAAAATAATTTTATCTTTCAATATAATATATCATTTTTAATTATAAATCAATTATTATATAAAAAATATAATCAAAATAAAGTTGTTTTCAATAAATGTATATAATGGTTTTTGAGAATAAATCACTAAAATTGATATATATCATAATTTTTAACAATGAATTAATTTCAATATTTACAAAGATATTTTATTAATTTTATTTATAATTTATATATATATTAAAATTAATATATAATATGATTTTATAAAATATTTAATTAAAATACACATAATGTCCAAATGATATTATTTAATAAAATGTATTTTTTTACATAATTTTCTTAGTAGATGCATAACGTAGATACTATTTATGACTAATAGATATGATTAAAAATGCTTTTGTAATTTTATAATAGATACAAATACAAATGTAACTACGATACTGATTTTGTGCCTTAATAGATACTGTATCGGCGATACTGCCCAGCTATGTATATATATATATATATATATATATATATATATATATATATATATATATATATATATATAGTTTATAGTTTATATTTATATAATATATAAAATTATGAATAGAATTTTAGAATTAACTTTTAAATATACAATTACGTAAGTGTACTTATGCATCACGACCATCACGACCATCACGACCAATAGTTGATAACATGACAACATGATAACATGACAACATGATAACATGACAACATGACAACATGATAACAACATACCCTTAAATATAGTATTGTTATATCAGCTTTATTTTAATAATTTCAACTTAAACATATCACTGTTTATAATGTAGCGTAACTTTTTATAGTGAAAGCAAAGAGCATGCGGGATATCAGAAATAGAAGCCTAAAGAATTAATGAGTTAAAGGCTAATAGTATACAATAGTAAACAATAGTGTGTTCTTTTTGTAAATATTACCATTAATTGTTTATACTAATTATAAATAATCGAAAATATTTAATTGATTATATGATATATCATAATAAATTAATTATATTACAATCTCTTTATCATCTCATGTTATACTGTATCGGTAATCTATTATATTGTTATATTGAGATCATGTGATTAAGCACAGTTAACTGCAGTATGTGTACACTCTGTTGTTATTACTATTCAAGTACAATTATTCAAAAACAAGAGTTTTTGAACAAATATTGTTTATTATATATGTACAAAATACAAATGAAATATTAAATTACGTTATCAGTAAAAAAAACTAAAATTACTAAGAAATTTTAATTATATTTAGTACATATAATTATATACTTATATATATATATATATATATATATATATATATATATATATATATATCTATTTTGTTATATGTTTTTCTTCAGTATTTGTTGATTTTGTTTTGAAAACTATATTATAATTTTTACATAATAATATTTATTTAAATAATTTGTTATATATTATTTAATATTAATTATATAATATGAAACTAATATAACACATTGAAAAAAAATATTTTATATATATTTTATTTATATATATATATATATATATATATATATATATACATCAGGTAAGAATATGTATATATAAATGATATAAATTATGAATATTATTAAATATAATATAAAATGTGAGTCGCACAATTCCATATATTGCACTATTGGGGCTTTGATTATAATCATTTGAAGTAGTATAAGTACTGCTTTTATAAATGTATTCCTTTATAACATTAATGTTTGTGTCATCTATATGATATTAATTTGTATAATCTACAACTAATACCAACTAGTGCTATAAATAAACATAATGAAGAAAAAGTATCGAACAGTGTCAAACTTTGAAAAAAAATTCTTTTTCAA
This sequence comes from Osedax fenrisi, assembly GCA_964019155.1. Classification (NCBI taxonomy): domain Eukaryota; kingdom Metazoa; phylum Annelida; class Polychaeta; order Sabellida; family Siboglinidae; genus Osedax; species Osedax fenrisi. The sequence goes on along the minus strand of OZ025241.1, from coordinate 101,561,870 downwards.
ACTTTTGATACTTCAAACTTATGACTTTCGAACTTCGAACTTTGAATTCAAATATCTAACTTTCGTAATTCAAACTTTTTATGCAATTATCGAATTTATATGTTTGATAATATAATTAATGTAGGTTATCCAAAGTATCGGGGCAGTCTCAGTATCGGTTATCCAAAGCATGCATGCCTCTTGGTCTCAGTTACAAAAAGAATCGATGCAGACTCAGTATCGGTTACCCAAAGATTCGATGTAGATATTAGATATTAAAAAACTAAAAAAATAAAAACATAAATTAGCCACCTATGGAAATAATAACATTTATTTATACACAGATTATCTAAGAGATATATAGATTACTATTTATATCTATAATAAATAATTAAAAATTATGATTAAATTGTAACATAAAAACCATCGTTTGTGCTCGGTTATATCTAGTAAGAGTCGTACTTTGGTTTGAGCCCATTACCTAATAATCTTAGTTCGTTTTTTTGCTTGTAGAGTAAAAGTATCAGGTAGGCATCTATTACCCCAAGGCACGGCTCTATCAAAATACTTGGCATAATTTATATACAAGTATCGATACTTCAACAATTGTGTTCGAAAAAGTATCGATACTTCAACAATTTTGTTCGAACAAGTTCGATACTTCAAAATGTGAGTTCAACAAGTATCAATACTTCAAAAAGTTCTTCATTAACAGCACTAGTACCAACATATACTAATATTATTTTAATATTAATTTTAAATATCTATATTTTAAATCATATTGTAATCCAACCTAACATTTATTTAAAACCATATTCACTATCCATATCTGTGAAATTATTATTATTTTATCTGAGAGAAATCTGCCATTATTACGTATATTACAAATGAGTACCATATCTTATATACTTTGAAAGAAACATCACATCAGAATCTATAGAGATCATACTAACACTAAATTAGAGCATACACAGAGAAAGTTCACCATCATACACATATTTTAATTATATTTATGAGAGTAATATCAACTATGAATATGTTCTTGTTAAGCCATGCTTTCTGTTGGTTTAAGATTTAATCTCTATTGGATTTTTTATATACGTTAAACCGGTAAAATAAAATTTTTAAGTAGACAAAATTGGTGAATTTATATGTGTGTACAAAATTAACAAATGTCCTTAATTTAATCCGAACTAGAATACGAGATTATATCATCGTGAAAATAGATAAAAGCAAATTTCATAAATTACTAGTTTAAAAAAATAATTATTTGATACACATTTTATTAAATATAAATGATATAGTATATAATACATTATGTGTGTTTAAATATCACTTATAATACTAATAATTCATAAGTATTGAGATACAAATAGTAAATATTAGTTTATAACTTGATTTTATTAAATCTCCATTTTTACTCTATTTAGAAGTTAACATATTATTTAGTGATTTGAATTGAAAGTTTATTAAGAAACTTAAATAAATCATAAATTATTAATAAAAAATATATATATAGAAATAAAAATAATAATGTATGTACCATTTAAAATAATAAAATAAACTGGAAGGAAATAATTATAAACAGAATATGTAGTAGAGGTTGCCACCTGAAATAGATATATTTATAAAAAATATTTATACAAATATAGATTTATTTATTGAATGTCTTATTGTATTTGATGGATCAAATAAAGGGTGGTAGTGAATTCCTAGCTTAGGACCAATGTAGCTAGGTATAGTATAATGTGGCATTCATGTTTGAGGGTAGGAGAATATAGATAATGTGAAGATGAGGAGCCTGGTGTATAAGAGATGAAAGGAGGTAAGATATTTGTACTAATGAAGCAGAGATATTATTTATAATATATTATTGTAATTTTGTAATCCTAAATGATATTTAATCGATTTAAATCCTTGACTACCATATAAAGTTGTATATATTTATAAGAATGTGTATAAATATTATCCTATAATATTATATTTATTTGTTTTATATCATATTAGTTTTTTATTTATAGAATATTCTCTAGTCGAATGAATATATTTCAAATGGACTAACCCTCATTATTTCAAACCTGAGATCGAATGAAACTAACACTAAATATTGTATTTTATTTCCTTAACTATCTACAACTCACCAATGTATTATTATCCTTATCTTATATTGTGCCATAATTATTAATAAATATATATATATATAAACAATATATGTACATTGATATACTATTTATTTACTAGTAAGGAAAGCTCTAGTGAAGGTCCATATGAAAAACTATATATATATATATATATATACTATTGTAATAAATTTAAAGATTTTACCTTAAATACGTAATGGTATATTAACTTATTTATACAAACTGTATATACACCATATCACCAAAGCCCTTTGATATCACCCCTGTATACACTCCTGGACTGTATCAGTTAATTAATTATTATTATTAATTGTTAATATATTTATAATTATTAATTTAAAACGTATATATATAAATTATCTGAAACTAAAATCTCATCTGAATTATTACATTATAAAATGTATACTAATTAATGAATACTTTTAATTTCAGTAAATTAAAGTAAATATATATATAAACTTATAATAAACTTTTAAATTTCATATTTCACTTAGCCGACTTACCAAACATCCCTGTCTTTCATTGAATTTGTCATATCGTCAATATCCAGGTACACATTGTCTTTCAACTGATCTAAAAATGTTTTGTGAAGGCGCCCTACCTTCGTCTTATCATTATCTGGATTCCATAATGTGACTGCTCTCACTTTCTATGTAACTTCAATAGCAGTGACCTGCATATCGAATTCTTCTTTCGTTTATAAGATGTGATATTGGGGTTATATCCCCATATATTTCAGAATTTGGTGGGTGATCATGCCAATACTTTTTTAGATTGGCTCTAAGCATTCTGATATAAGTGCCGTCTAATTTTTGACTCCTTCAATAGTTCTTCGAACGGTTAAGACTTGTCCCAAGGTCGATCTACTCTGCTGGAATCCCTTTTGACTTGGGCGAACTACTATATCGATTTCAGATTGTATTCAGTTTCATAACATTATGTTGTATATGTGAGCTGCTATGCAGGTTATGGTGATGCTATGCAGTTTAGAGTGATGCCCCTGTAAGTTTATACTTTAGATAGATCTCATTTTTTTTGGAAACGTAAGTATATAACCTTTTCTCTACACATTAATATCAAAATGTTAATTAGTATAATGTATTTAACAGTAGTGATGTATATAACTATATAATAATATTAATTGTATTATATATATATATATATATATATAATTTAATAATACCAAGTTCATAATATATATATAAAATTAATCTAGATACAAAAAATGTAAATAAACTTTATATCAATAATTTATTAAGATTATACTATATATTTTTTTTTAAATATTATATATCCAAATATTTACTTGGTTATATTATATAACTTATATAATATGTAATATTTTATCTAAACAATAAATTAAATTGAGTGCAATTATAATATGTATTATGTCATATATTTTGTTGGTGATAGCCATTATAAATGTTATTTAGCTGTATAATAGTATTGTATTGTTTTAAATAACAAGTAAATAATATGGAAAAGTATATTTAAAATAAATATTTACTGATATTTTATAAAAAAAAATATTACATAATATAAAAACTTGTAGTTAACTTGTTTTTAATTGAATTCTTTAAATTTCTTGAATAGTATGGTATTTAAAAATTAATTAAAATTAAAATTAAATGTTTCTTCTATTATAATTAATAAATGTGAAATAATAATTAATTTGCTATTTTTATCTTATTTAATATTTTAAATGAAACAATTATAAATTACAATATATATATTATCTATTTATCTTTAATAATATTTGTTGATGTTATATTATATATATTATACAATTTTTTTATATATTTTATTTTATTATATTAATATTAAAGGTAATTATTCATGAAAATAAATGTAATAATTATATATAAGGAAATGTCATTGAATCTACATAATTTAATTATTTATAAATGTTAAAACAATAATATTTTAGGTCCATATGTTCTATTGTATAACTTTTACCATATTTATTCCAAATTAAATAATAATTAATAAATTAAAAGTATCATTAATTCATACAATCCAGGTTCCAGAAATTCATATATACATAATCACTATTATTTTGTAAATAATTAATTTGTAATCAAAATATTTTATATGATATCATATTTGAAAAATCATTAAAATGTATATTTCATGATTGAATATATTATTGAATACATTGATAAATACTGGTATACATATTGTACACACATAACCACACACATACCCATAGATTTATAGTTTACATAAACTATAAATCTATGCACATACCCCACAATAGGGGTTCACTTAAAGTTGTACTAAATGTTTTGAATAACAACTATTGATTATACATATTAAATGGCCCGCCTGCAGATCCAGGGTACTGATTATACATATTAATCACCTCTATTCACTGCGCATGATCACTTATATGAGGTACACAGATACCCATGTTAAATACATGAAAAGAATCCCGCGATATACATTTACTATGGAGATCTATATTTAGATACGAGATTACATTATAATGTATAATATATATATTCAAGTGTTAATTTCAAAATATATAATGCAATCTCCAATAGCTATAATAGCTATACACCTAGGTGCGTCACCCATGAATCACCGATGGATGAATCATCGATGAATAACGCGTTATGATCGAATATCCTATTAACTACGTATACGTTAATAGGTATGAACGTATAGTATACGTCGCATACCTATACTATACGTATGCAATATATTTCACGTAATATTTGAATTTATATAGTTTTGTTTTTATCCATTTTAAGATGATTACAGTGGAACACCCCCCCCCCACATATACACCCCACGTACACATACACACACCCACATACACAAAAACACCCCCTACCATATGTGAGGGGTGTATACACATATGCACACCTGAATACCCGCTACGCAGGCGTTCCGTAAAGTTGACCCCAAATACCCCTTTATAACGAAATAGAGAGAGAGAGAGAGAGAACAACCATAACACAATAACAGCTTGCCTCGTATAACTTCGATATAACTTCAACGATCTACTGTGCGCTGATATATCTATATATAGAATTGGTTAAGTTCAACACACTGTCCGCACCACCCAATTTAATATATATATATATATATATATATATATATATATATATATAATAAAGGTTATTGTGGGTGTACTAATACCACATCCTGGGCTTTTATAATACCCATATGATTTATGTATATTTCATATGTGTCTATTTTAAGGTATAATAGCTTTTTAGAAGGTCTGCAGATATAACCTATAGCATATAGGTCATGATATAATGCACATCGCATTGGCTGGCATACTAAGAATAAGGGAAGAGTTGTTATGACATCGCGCATGACATCCACTCCTTCGCGATACATTCAATGCATTATGTAACATTAGCTAACAACGCACAATAGCGAGGTGTACCAAGGTCTCAAGGTGTACTAAGCACACCTATACACACTGGTTTTTAAAGGCTTTACACCAATGAATATAGTTGTGTATGCATATATACAACCGGTTCTATTATACAGGCGGAAATAGACGTTGTAGAGTTCAGAGGTGATCATACATAAGGAATCATCATTACGAATACACACGTGTGAACACGTATCTGTTTAATGAATTAATTAGATT
>OZ025241.1:101546140-101551140 GCA_964019155.1 Osedax fenrisi | reverse complement strand
ACGCATACACATATGTATGTATATGCGCACACACCCACACACATGAACAAACTCGCACACACACCCACATACATGTATAGCTACGAGTATACTGGTAAACAAATATACACTCGACATAAAAACAATAATACACGTATAAATAAACATATGCATACGTATAAGGTGTGTGTATAACAGTGTATATTATGTATATACTATATACTATATACTATATAGTGTATATCATAAACTAAACATTATACAATGTACACTGTACAGTGTACATATGTAGTATACATATGTACGTTATACATATATAAAATGTACATAATACAAGTGTATACATGCAATTAGTATACACACAAACGCATACACATATGCACATTGTGCATTGCACAATGTGTCGAGTGCATTTCACACTGTATGACGCACAATGTATGACGCACAGTGTGTGACGTCACTGACGCACAAAAGCATACATATCGACACATACCTATTTATACATAATTATATATACTTATATAATTATACATTATATATATATATATAAATGATGTATAAATTTATTAGGTTTTCTGTATTTAATTTTTATATTATATTAATATATAATTTTTATATAATTCTAATATTTAATTTTCTGTATTTAATATATATATATATATATATATAAATAATGTATTAATTTATTAGGTTTTCTGTATTCAATTTATATAATATAATATATACTATTATATATATGTTGTAATTATGCTAAATCATTTTAAATTGTGATATATCTATCATGATATATCTATAAATAATAATTAATTGTACTTATTGCTATTTAAATAATAGAGTAGAATCTATTTTTAGATATTTGTGATAACATTATTCATGATATATTGGTATATAAATAAAATGAAATTATTGTTTTATGATTAGGTCAACTTTTTAATTTGGTGAAATATACTAATATAAATATAGATATACTGATATAGAAATATAAACAATACGACGTATTATACCCACTCTATTTTTACTAGATATAAGTATTATCTATACAATATACAAAATACATGCCAAGTTCACTTTTTATTTACAGCAATCCTATTTATATACAAATAATGGCAACACAGTTTTATATTTAGATTATTCGGTAACATAGGTCGTTCATACGTTAAACATATCAAATATTGACTAAGCTTACTTATAATATGCTAATAGATATTTTGAAATACACCACAACAACTATATTAATATTTATAAATCTATAGTAGAAATATATATATAATGGCCATTAATTCTATACATATTTTGTTATGGGTTCTGACTCGTGTTTGTTTGTTCGTCGAATAATGCATAAAACATACAATTAATCGTTATAGATTTTAGGTTAATTCGTAGTACACATATGTATATTAACGATTGTACATGTAAGCTTCCCTTATTTGAAGTATTTTACCTCTTTAATTAACAAAATAAACATTTCAACTTCATACGTTGGCTTCACATACGTGAACTACGTGTCGCTATAGTACTCGTCTAAAAATAGATCTATATTAAGACTTTGTTTATGGCTATCGTGTTTTCATTGGTCGATATGTACCACGTGATATCAGAGCGTCCATTGGCCAGCTGTCAAACGTGTTTACCTCTTCGTTCATACTAAAATCCTACCAGTATATAATTCTGTCTCGCTTGAATGTCCGTGTAGTATAGTTGTACGTTTTAACAAAATAAAAAACAAAAAAATACATCGTTTTAAATAAATCGAGCACACTTACTTAACAATAATTTTATTCTACAGTATTGAAAACAGTATATCTTAGAAAATCAGTATTTAAAGGCATTTTTAATAAAAAATCATACCTACATTTTATTAAACATGAGAGGTGAAGTACAGAGTGCTGTTGAGTTTCTATTAAACTTACTTCGATGTAGAAATTTAGAACCCGCAAAATTGGAATGTTTTAAGCAGAATTTAGATAAGGTTAATATTGATATTTATATTAATATACTGAGGTTGTATATTTTAAAATATAATACATTATTTACATTCCATACACCATATTATTTTTATAAATTATACTATATAGTTTCTGCTATATATATACATATAATATATTTGTGTATATAAAATGTATATAAGTACGTAATGTATTATTATAATTCCAGAAGTTTCTAAATACCTTGTAATAGCTACGAAATATTTATGTTATGTATATATGTCCCATTCAGTGTAACATATGGTGTTATCAAAGATTTTCCGAAGGAGATTGCTTCGCAAAATCGGTGGTGTTATTATATTACATATTTTATTACATTACTATTTTTTTTCTAATATTACGCAATATATATATATTATTATATTTATAATTATATTTATATATATATATAGTCAACCATTTAATACATACAATATATTATAATAATATACTATCAATTTTGTATACTAATTGTATTAATTCCATTACAGGTACTTTCGTTACACTATCACAATCACTGGTTTCCGGAGAAACCCTACCGAGGCAGCGCCTACAGGTGCATCCGCGTCGTCAACAACAAAATGGATACCCTGTTAGGAAAGGCTGGTCTCGAATCCGGTTTGTCGGACATCGACTTGATCTCGTCGCTGCCCAGCGAACTGACCATCTGGATCGACCCCAGCGAAGTTTCGTACCGCATTGGCGAAGACGGCAGCATCGGCGTACTGTACGACGCCAGCCTCCATCGACGTCCAACGCACGCGCAAACGTCCGATGGAGAGGATGAGATGAGCAGCTCTCAACAATCGTCGCTGTCTTCCTCTCCTCCTTCGTACAATGATTTCTCGCTACAGAACTACGAGTTTTCGCGTTGTAGACTGGAACACCCTAAACCACCGCATCATCATAATATGTTGAGTACCTATGTATCAAGCTAATATACTCGAGACACAGTAATAGTGACACTGCCTTTTTAATCGTGTCTATACACACACACCCATACCACATACACACACATATATACATAGATCTCCATATTATGTTAGAACCAGGTTGTGATATGCTGATCTCCAACTGGTCGTAACACGAAAGTGTTTATAGTTTATTTTTCATCTCTATATTTATATCATGAATTTGGCAATTTCCCATTGTTAAGCCATTTGTATTTTATCGCGATTTATTAATGTCTAAATATTGAATATTTTTGTTTATAAAGTATTGATCGGGTTAAAGCAGCATACTATTAAGGGTCACTCTTAAAACGCCATATTGTGATACCTTAATTTTGATGATGTTATATTAATGTACGAGTAGTATTAGATGATATTTCAAGACATTCATAAATCGTATATAGTTTTATGTTTATTGTTGATAATTTTTATGACCACAAATCAAGGCTTTTTATTGTATATTCTGAATAATTAATTGTAAATACTAGCTGATTAAATAAGGCAGCTATGAACTATTATTGTTTTTGTGTATAAAATGCGTATATAGTGTACAATAGGCATATTTTTGAAATGTGCATTTACATATTTTTAAAAAAGGTAAACAAAATGAAATTTAATTAATAAATGTACCTTGCATATTAAACCATGTATATTATTCCAATATAAATAACTAATAATATATATAAATAAATAGATATTATGGCCATTCTAAATTTGTATTCATGTGTCATTATGACTCATTCTATATATTGATATAAGTGATAAATATATTATTTAATGATGACATTTAATTTATTTATTACATTCACAGTTAATGTATAAAAGAAATTGTCTAAAAAATAGGTTTTGATTTATATAAATTATAATTATATAACTAGTTTTTATATTACTCATATCCTAATTAGTAAAAATATGCCTAATTATATCATTTAATGATTATATTTATTTATTACATTAGAAATTATATATATATATATAAGTCATTTTATAATACACTGATTTCAATGTGAATATAAATTATATTTATATAACTAGGTTTTTTTATATAATGATATCTACTAATGTAGTACTCTAGAATGTATAGAATAACGCTGTATATATATATATAATTTTATAATTTTACTGCGTAGTAAATGTGACCTAAATATAGGACTCTCTAATAACACGTAGTCCCTTTTTGTAAAAACACAATGCATATTCTTAATACAACTATATAATAACATTCAAATACTTGATGATATATCGAAATATAATATTTAAATCTGTACACATAATGCAGTCAATACTTTATATTTATAGAAGATTAATAATATATAATATATTATATTTCATAGATTAATATTAACAAAAGAAATAGTATAAATAAAAACTATTATTTTCATATTAATAATACTTATACATTGTAATGTTTGCATATATTTATATAATATATCTGATTTTGAAGTTTAATTATATATATATAGATCATTTATTTAATCTTTATAATTTATATATTATAAATACACTACATAGAAATATTTTCTTTATAGATAATATGTTATAATACTCAATACTCTTGAATATGCATGTGACATGCATACATAATTATGTCAGTTCACTAAACTTAATACTTTTCAATTACTCCTGTGTAATTAAAATTGTATTCCCATGTGAATATATTGATTAATTTACATTACTATTCGGTCTAGTTACACTATTGACGGTAGCCTACGGTAGTCTACCGTCAATAGTAACCAGTATTATAACAACATTCGTACAATATATAGATGTTTTATAACATATGGTTATATCACACATACAAACACACACACACACACACATACACACACACATATATATATATATATATATATATATATTTATTATACTATTGTTATTGATTATATATTACAATATTTAGTTTAACCCACATAATTTGCCAATACATGCAACAGCTGTTCTTAAATACATATCGTATATCTATAGATAAGCCATATAAGTGTGTAGTTATATAACCACAGAATTGAATGAACTCTTTATTTTGTAGTATTTCCCTTTCTCGTTTTGCTCAGTGATATATCGCTAACGAAAAGCACAGATATACACGCCTATAGGAATACTGCTATAT
>OZ025241.1:101531511-101544011 GCA_964019155.1 Osedax fenrisi | reverse complement strand
TATTGAGACTGAGACTATATCGATGCTTTATGTATTGAGACTGAGATTGCATTGATGCTTTGGGTAACTGAGACTGAGACTGAATCGATGCTTTGGGTAACTGAGACTTAGACTGAATCGAAGCTTTGGGTAACTGAGACTTAGACTGAATCGATGCTTTGGGTAACTGAGACTTAGACTGAATCGATGCTTTGGGTAACTGAGACTTAGACTGAATCGATGCTTTGGGTAACCAAGATTGAGACTGCACCATGCTTTGGGTAACTGAGACTTAGACTGAATCGATGCTTTGGGTAACTGAGACTTAGACTGAATCGATGCTTTGGGTAACTGAGACTTAGACTGAATCGATGCTTTAGGTAACTGAGACTTAGACTGAATCGATGCTTTGGGTAACTGAGACTTAGACTGAATCGATGCTTTAGGTAACTGAGACTTAGACTGAATCGATGCTTTGGGTAACTGAGACTTAGACTGAATCGATGCTTTGGGTAACTGAGACTTAGACTGAATCGATGCTTTGGGTAACTGAGACTTAGACTGAATCGATGCTTTGGGTAACTGAGACTTAGACTGAATCGATGCTTTGGGTAACTGAGACTTAGACTGAATCGATGCTTTAGGTAACTGAGACTTAGACTGAATCGATGCTTTGGGTAACTGAGACTTAGACTGAATCGATGCTTTGGGTAACTGAGACTTAGACTGAATCGATGCGTTGGGTAACTGAGACTTAGACTGAATCGATGCTTTGGGTAACCAAGATTGAGACTGCACCATGCTTTAGGTAACCGAGACTGAGACTGCACCATGCTTTATATGTTAGCATCATTTACATCACTAGTTCATAGTGTGCACTAGTGATGTAAATGATGCTAACATCTAAAAAATTATGCAGTCTCAGTCTCAGATACCTAAAGTCTCAACTCGGATCGGGCTCGTTTTGTTAGAGTCTCGGCTCGGGCTCGTTTGGCTAGAGTTTCATAGCTCGTTTTTTTTGCAAAATAAAAATATCTGCTCGGCATCACTAGTGTGAACTTCACTGCATGCAGAGTCTGCTGCATTCTGCATGTGTGTGCACACTGTGCGTCTTGCATATATTATAGTAAAATCTTACAAATAGTTACGAATTAATAATATATGTGTTGTTGTTGTTGTTTTCGTCGTTACTGCTCGCTAGTCGGCGTGCACGTGACGTATCTAGTTCGTGACGTCATCGATATCCAATAACGCCCACGTGATCACCCACGCATCACGTGATCAAATACGAGCGTGTTTAAACACAACACGCGTGTAAACACCTTTATGTGTATGTTATACATTAATGCGAATACAAATACGCACACACATACGCATACACGCATACACGCATACACATACGCATACACCTACGCACCTACGCACGTACGACGTATACACATACGCTCAATGCGCCGCACACGATACGTGTTTACAAACGAGATTATCACAGGGAATTATCGTATCAGAGAGAGACGTAAGATTTTTTGGAATGGAATAAGATATGAGCTTATCGTGATTCTATGGATTATGTAACTATTCCCTATCTTCAAGCCTGCATGCATTGCACAGATTATATATATGTAACTAAGCATACATCATGTCAAACATATGATGTATGCTCTCGATATAGCGAAGCATTACTTATTAACAATACCACATACAGTAATAGCACGTGATATATGTGGGCCAAAAAAACGTTCACGTAAATACGTCATTAAGCCTTGACTGTTCTGCATAATATTACATAATATTACATAATATATGAATATTGTTATCCTAAAAAGTGGTCACGGTTAATATATTTAGCATACGTATTTACTAAATACTATTTAGTATACATATGCACGTGTAAGTAGGTTAGTTCATGTGTGTGCTTGCGTACGCAATGTGTATACACTACGTGTGTTACACACACACACACACACACACACACACACACACACACACACACACACACACACACACACGTATGAGTGTACACTACCGTATACAGTAGTCTATATATAGATGGCGTAGGGTAGAACGATGGGGTTATCAGTTATATATGACAAATGCATGTTCATGTATGCGTGTGCAGTATATATATATATATATATATATATATATATATATATATATATATATATACATACACTTTATAGCGTGGGTGTGATAGGGTTAGATAACATAATAATACGGGAGTATTGCATCACAGCGTGCCACTACTATGATGCAATACGAGCATTACGTAATATAGCTATGTAATGTTGCGTCACCTATAATAAACACGGGCACACACACACGCGTATGCGCGTTGTTTATGATGCCGAATGCATGCGTAATAGTGCCCCATTATCGTAAAATACCCGTTAAACATGATCCACACATAGAAATAGGCAAATATGTATTGAATAGAAAATATTATATTTATATTATATGTAAAATGTACTAACATATATACACGGATAGTTTATAATACGTATCCTATATATATAAGATATATATGTGCAGTGTTGGCAAACAAAACTTAAATCTATATTGTAAGCTGTTTTTTTTTGTTTTACTGGGGTTTTTGACGATTTGTGCGGAATTTAGAGAGTATGGTTAAAGGTTAATGGTTAATATATAAAGTAGCATCATAATACAATTTATTACAATACAATATTCACAACGAATGAATATTTAAAGGTGGTATCTCACTACAACTTTCCGGGTAGTAATTCCTGTCTCATATACCTGTCTCCATAGTCTGCCTCCATTAGAGATAAATTGTACGTTATCTAGAGTACAGGTGTGATACATACATAGACATAATCGTAAAATAACGGACATTATTTAAAAAAACTAACATTTCAAAATAGTATTAACCTGCAAACCCAATAACCCAAGAGACACAATACAAGCCTGTCTACCTATTTGTACACAGGCTATATCTATTCGTATACACATACTTTAAACAATATGAACACATTTTTACACGTGTATAGTAATACCGGGAAGTATATGAATGACGACACACACACACACACACACACATTCCTATAGGAATGTATATGATGTCATGCATATACATTCCTATGTATAATCATATACATGTACATACATTTTACATGTTTCGGTTTTCGGACTGTATACTGCATTGCACAGTGTACATTGTACACTGTATACTTTATATTGTACACACCTTGCACATAGCTATCAAGAGACGCACTGATAGAACTGCCATTGTACACCGTACAAAGCCTTTGATTGTACCATGGCCCGTGATACATTTGACTATTCTATGTACTGAATGTATAGAACAGTGTACACATACCCTGTACTGTTTGTAGCCTATAGGCTCTATAACCCTAAATGACCGCTAAGACCACTGGCGATCACCTGACACGCCCCCAATGGCCGTAGTAGTAGTAGAGATGACCCTACAGTGGCCGTAGTAGTAATGGTGGTGACCCCTAGCCGACGCCAGTCAGTCTGGTGACGTCATCGCCGTGAGTCATACGACCGGCAGGCCATATAGAAGTGGGCGTGGCCTGACGAGAACAGCCGTTAGCTCGTGTATGACTCACCGCGTGTGCGACGCACAGTGTGCGTGACTCACGCCTATACCCTTAGTAATGGTCGTTATAGATAGATATACAGATACTCGATGCATTGGTGGTGGTAGCCAGCGCTTAATAGATAGTTCGTTCTGTCGTATTCGTCTACTTAGAATTAGCCGTAGAGTAGAATAGTATAATTCGCAGAATATATTATAAAATCCATTACAATTACGCCAATATATATTATACGCGGTATAATATACGGCTTATAATATAACCCATTGGCAAATATCGTGGGCATACTTACATTAATATACGTGGAGTGGGCATAACATTAATATTAATGTACATTACTATAGTATTATATTATATATATATATATATATATATATATACATAACATGTGATAATTACATAACTATACGGGTATACTGACATATTTACTCGTACGATTAATAAGGGTACACTCTACCCTGGGGTACACATTCGTTTTGTACACATTCGTTTTGTACACATTCGTTTTGTACACATTTGTTTTGTACACATTCGTTTTGTACATGTACATTATAGGGACAACATACATTTAGAAATCATTAATGCTGATAACATCTTAGATTATATTTATTAACAAAAAATTATTATTAATGAGTATCTTTAAAAATATGTGTTATTAAAATTATACATTAATAATATACATTACAATATGTAATACACTAATACATATACGTTCATAAATTGTGTATTATAATCACCAGCCTGTTAGTAATTATCAATTATTATAATATGTTAAAAATAGTAATATTATAATTCTACATATGCTACCTATTTACATATTAAATGTTATCTAATATATAGATATAACTATATGGTTATATTATATATTATATTATATATTTTAGTACTATACTATATATTATATTTTTATTTAATTATATTTTATCCTACATAGGTTACATCCTATAATATATATATAATATAATATGTTAAATATATAATATGATAAGAGTATTTATTTCCCATAAAGTACAAGTGTAACTTTAGAAGGTTATCTATGAATATTCTATTTACATTTTATAATGAGACTTTTGACATAATTGAATAATTTTTATAATATTCTCAGAATATAATCAGAATATATTCTCAGAATATATATATATATACTCTATTATTATTTAACTTTATTTAACTTAATTTATTTTAAGATTAAAACATACGACTACATATTATAAATACTAATATATTATAAAATACCGAAAACAAAACCAATTTGAGAAATATAAAAACAAATCCGAGTTTACTTTTCATTATCTTATAATTATTGTTTATAAGTTATAGCTTAAAGAGTAAAGAGTAAAGCTATTAACTATCATGTAGACAGGTCTATACATGTTATACACATATTACTCACACACATATTAATTATCGATATACAGAGTTGTTAGCCTTCTATAGTAGACAGATGTGTATCTTATATCGCATACAACTGATGATCACACGTGTAGTGGAGGTTATCATGACCTTATAAGGTGTTGTATATTTACCCCCCCTCCCCCTTAGTATATTTACCCCTCCCCCTTTGTATATTTACCCCTCCCCCCCCCTTAGTATATTTGTTTTAGTATTCCTATACGATATCTATAGTTTAACAATATATATCTATCGAGCCACATACTCGAATCTACCATTTAGTCGTACATGTTATAAATAACAATGGGGGCCAAGGACAATACAAGGACAATGCAAGGACAATACGACACACAAATAAATAACATTCGTCTTTCGTGTGTTTAGATTTATTATATATTGAGTTTTATTTATTGTTTACTGTGTTGTCGATAGTTATGTACACAAGAGAAAACAACAACAACAACCCGGGGTCGAACATGGGGTCAAACATCTAAGGGTCCGTTCCACTTGACTACTCATGTGGGTGAATATACAGCCATATATATATATATATATATATATATATATATATAGCCATATATAGTTATATATAGCCATATGTAGAGCTGATACACGGCCAATGTCCTTCGGACCAGCCACAATAGAACCAAACAAAGTAACTGGACACCAGCTCTATGACTCATAGACTAAGGCTCACTATATATAGGTATAGTTATCTATAGATAATGTATCATATAGTTTCTATAGATAAGGTATGCTTTCAAGTAAAACACTGCATTCTGGTGACTATATTGTTGTGAAAAGGTCACGTCCAGTTTTGTGAAATACCAAGAAATGCGACTCTCTTTTGATCTATAGATGGTATACCGCCTGTAGTCAGCACGTATTTACTGTACTGAATAGTATTTCATAACTCATAAGTTACCCATACCTATATATATTAGGTATACCCAATGACGTGTATCTATTCTGAACTTATATTTGTAAGTATATTGCATGTATATGTTGGTATATATGGGTATATGTGGGTATATATGGGTAAATGTGCGTATATATGGGTAAATGTGGGTGTGATGACGCAGTGCGCGGCGCAGTGCGCGCGTGTGTAATTATAACACCGCAACGCGCACACACACGCACCAAGGTAACACTCGTTAGATCTCGACAGATCTCGTTAGATCTCGTGTGATGTCACGTGATCAAAGCGTCTAGATGTTACGTAACCACGTGACCGGTAAACAGGGTATTACGACATGGGAATTACGTGACCGGGGAAGATGTGGAGGATAGGGGACGATAGGGATGATATGGGTGAGGTAGGGATGATAGGGGTGAGGTAGGGGAGGATAACACTTTAATCAGGGAATACCAGACGTTCATCTAAATTATATATATATATATATATATATATATATATATATATATATACACATTGCGTATTACACAAGGATATATATTTATTTGAATACATATAATACATACTACATACAAGATATAATAGATATGGCGTTTTCTATACATGAATTACATAAGCTAACATACTACAACTATTCGTTTTACTTTACGTATAAGCTAACATATTATTTAACTTTAACTGTTTCGATATTATTAATAATTATGTATATTTATTATATTGTGTTTATTGTGTTTATTGTCCTTGTATTTTGCTGTTTTTGTGTTATTGATGTTATAGTTCCGTTGTACACCATTGAGGGTATTCTAATATTGTATTGGGGTTTTAACCCATCCTATCCTACCGCATATGATATATATCTTATATACAAGCTTAATGTATACATACCCCTATAGGGGACAGTCTCCGATTACCGACCCCCCTCCTAATACCGACCCATCTCGTATCTCAGTAACTATAAGAAATATCAACAAATTATATATACATACACTTTTAGCAGTTTAATGATAAATATGAATAAGTATATTGTTTTACAAAATATTCAATCCTACAATTGTTATTTGATCAAATGTAATATTCTGTTTTTAATTTTTAAATATTTTAATAATAACTTTTTTTAAATCATTGTAAATACTTGATTAATTAAAAGAAAACTTAATACTGCTCATAATATTGTAGATTAATACAATTTTTATAAATATTATAAAAATAATTCAATTTGAATAAATATTAACCACCTTAAATATTAACTTTCTTAAGTATAGCAACCCATAGGATTTTCCTAATACAGACCCCCTAAATTACCCTAATACCGACCCCATGTGATTTATAATTTCCAATCAAAATAGATCAGTATTTTACTTTAAAATATGTCATAAGTTGTTTGTGTATCATTGATATAGATTAAGGAGTCATGATTTCATTCGATTATATACATACTGATTAATAACTAAATATTAAATAATAATATACACTATTTTAATATAATTACTATAAAGTTTAAATTTAAATTTAATATTACCAAAGATTTTGCGAAGCAAATATATAACACTCCCTATGCATGCAACGTAATTTAGTGGTATCCCTAACCGCTGCTAGCAGTAGTATCGAAATCACTGAAATAAATTTAGGTTCGGATCTGTTTGCATATATGCAGGTATACGTAAAGGTATACAACAATGTTTTCATTGCTCTATTAAATTACATGCAATATAAATTAGCTTTTACTCACTAAATATATACTTATAGAATTTAAAACATACATATCATATTTGTTTATTATATATTAGTAATGAACACTTAGTTTTCATTATATAAATATTAATTTAAAGCATATTATTTAACATTTTAAAAGTGTATAGTTAAATATGAATTTACATTATAAACAACGCATAGTTCCTAAAAGTAACCCGCTATAGGTGGCACCAGGGTATTTTGTATACAAATTCGAATTACACGATTTCGCGTAAGTGTTATATCTTTCCTTCGGAAAATCTTTGATATTACTATTAAAACATAAATTCAATAAATAAAAAATTGCGTGCATGTTATATATTAATTATATTTATGTATATCTACTATGTTGATTGGATATTATAATACAATATTAAATAATATAATACTAACATTATTTATGCCACGCTTATTTTAGGGGGTCGGTAATAGGAGAAGGGGGTCGGTATTAGGAACAGGTAGCCGATTACCGACCCCCCTTTATATTCTTGTAAATATAATTATATCAAAAATTTATAATATCCACATTATTCATTGCCATAATATTACCTTATTTACAAAATTTCAAATAAATAAATTTAATATTGAATAATTTATTACAAATAATCATTTAGGGGTCGGTAATCGGATACTTTCCCCTACATACCGTTTAAATATATATATATATATATATATATATATATATATATATATCTATATTGTTTATTTAAATTAGAATAAATGTATGCAACTTATGGTGATTAATAATTAACTCAAATACACAACATAAACCATGGATATAAAGATAGAATCTTAAAGAAACAATTATTTATATCGATGACATACACAGGAGCTGATATATTATACGTATTAATAATACACTTGAAGGTGTTATTTTACATCAATTTTAAAATTAATGTTTAATTATGACTACTATTTATATATATATATATATATATATATAGAATATTCTAGAATGTATCAAGTAAACAAGATGACTAATAATATAGGTGTGTAAATGATTACTTATGTAGTCATTATATAGTTAATAGTATTAACTTAATATTGATGTATATTGACAATTCTCTAGTTTTAGCGAAAATAATCGATTTTTCGTAAATATATTACATAACATGTTACATAACATACTTTGTAATTTACTTACATTAACTTATAAGGGTATACCCTTAATGTATAACATGCAGTTACTTGTAAAATAGTATCTGGATATATACATCATGTATATATATATATATATCTAGTTATTAGAAATATATATATATATATATATATATACATTTATAATTGCTTATTGTGTACACAGTAGTAAAACGTGTATACGATATGGGTACATAGATTTGAATCTAGAGAACCATTGTATTCGTGTATTATAAAGTGCAAAATGAACAGTGCTGTAATCCGCCTATCTACATAATTATAGGTTTCATAATTAAACATATATATATATATATATATATATATATATATATATATAAACACCCACACCCCTTACAACAACACCAAGTACACGTTCACGACCACATACACGTGTATACCCATACACA
The DNA here is from genome assembly GCA_964019155.1 of Osedax fenrisi. NCBI lineage: Eukaryota > Metazoa > Annelida > Polychaeta > Sabellida > Siboglinidae > Osedax > Osedax fenrisi. Next base: position 101,534,871 of record OZ025241.1, on the reverse strand, counting down.
CAAACACCCACAGCATGCATGCCCATATATCAGCGATTCGGCCACACGCGTTCAATGCATATCCACTCCTAATAAACCTATAGGTATACTATACCTATATGTATACCCCGGGTTACACCTATAGTGTACTTTACATAATGGCCACTATAGTTTTAACTATTATTGAGTTTGAACTCTATATATATATATGTGCATTGTACAATGAACAACGTATATGCTAACATATTCTACATTATTAAACCACTACTATAGTACAATAATAGGTATACCACTACTAGTATACTAGTATACTATAGTATTTTATTAGCGTTATTACCTATAGACTATAGTAAGTATACCACTACTAGTAGTACTTTATTATCGTTATTACCTAGGTATAGCTATAGCCTATATACTATAGGTATAGTAGCAATAATCTATATTATTAGTATATATTAATATATATTAGTATATATATATATATATATATATATATATATATACTATACTATTATGATATACTATAGTATACTATAGAATACTGTTATATCAGTATACTAAAGCTCATCGTGTCGACGATATTGGTTGCTCTGTTTACAGGCTATTTATAGATTACCGGTGTCGACGACAACAACAACAACAACAACAGCAACTGTAATGACGACGACGATGAGGATGATGATGATGATGGTGATGATGATGATGATGATGATGATGATAATGAGGATAATGAGGATCGAACAAGTTAACACAATGCACGCATCGCACGTATCGTATACGTGTGTGACACACTGTGTGTGTGTGTGTGTGTGCGCACGTATGATTGATGACGTAAGCATCCATAACGTACGTCACACCCGCACCCTCACCCGTACACATACGCACACACATACTCACGTAACTAAGTGCGAGTATATTATCATCATTATATAATTATTATTATTTTTTATTTATATTCTCATTCTTATTTAGAGCGTATTTTAAATATAGCTTTCTATGATTCAATAAGATCATCGTCATCATTGTTATCATCCTCATTGTAATAGGGATGTTATACATGCACCACACACACACACACACACACACGCACACACACACGCACACTGTCGATGTCGACTGCAAATCACAAATAGGTATTCAGGGATGCCTGCAGCCTCGATATGGAATAAGCTAAAGCCAAGGATATGTCCTTGCTATAGCTACAGCTGGTATAATAAGGTATACCTTAAGATATATACCCTTAAGATGTATATATATACATCTGGCGATAATAAGTGATCCTTACTTCCGTTTCAATCTTCCGAAAAATACCGAAAAACATATTTTATTATAACTATTTAAAAAATATTATATATAGTGTATTATATACTTATATATATATATATATATATATATATATATATATATATATATATTGTTATTGTTATTTTTATTTGGTGGAGGCCTTTCATCCCATCCAGGAACTTAGATGAAGTTTTCACTTATAACCATATATATATATATGATATATAACACGAGAGCGACTTTGAAGGAAAATTATAACCATATGGCTCTAATGTCCCTTCAAAGCCGCTCTCGCGTTAAGACATCCATGGTTTTAACGAGAGCCGATCATTTATGTATACACAATTATATAAGATCACTTCTAAATAATATTTTAAGACCCATTTTATAAAATTAATTAATGGTCCGGACGAGGCTCGAACTCGTGTCCTACTGCTTATGTCCTACTGTCATGACGCCTAGACACTGAGCCACACAGGCAATTCACACACACACATATATATTTATATATAGAATATTACACTTTATAGAATTGATTTTACTATTATTTAAGTATAAAACTAAACTATTACATACTATAAACTATATATTCAAAACTATAATGATTACTCCGAGTACGCATGTCATAACTCGCACACGTATGTCTGCGCATGTCCGCCTGAGTGCATTCGTAGCTAACACAAGTACTAGTCGGTCGTTCCCATTACCGTAGCAACAGCGAAGTAGCGAGTGCGCGTGACAGCCTATAGCACTCGATGTCAAGGTCACGCGTGTCAAGGTCGAACTCGAATCGATCACTACCGACGGTCGATAACAATTAACGCTCGTCCAATCGTAGCCGACTTCCCCGGATACCGGATACAGGGGAATAAGTGGTGACGCATAGTAATAGGCTTAGTCGGGTTCGTTAGGTTCGCGTTTTTTGATTTCTTCCCATCTTTTCGAAATTTTATTTTGAAATAAGTATTGTTATTTTCTGCTAAAATGATATCTATACAGTGTACACTGTACACTATATCCCATTGAGAACATTGTTATTATAATACTACACTGATGTACTACTAGTATACTGTATAGTATATACTATAGTATACTACACTACTATTATTACTAATAGTATACCATTGTGCTCTTATTATTATAATAGAAAATATGTCTTTATAGACGATACTTTCTGCATTATAAGGTAATTCGCAATATATGACAGTTATACCTAGTACAATTATAATTGTATAGGTAAACATTGTATTGTATTATCAAGGTTATTGTTATTGAAAATATAGCTAACTTATATACGAAATTATAATTGCATATACTTATACATATATGGTATTATCAATATCTGTCACAATACATATATAATAAGAAGAACTTTAGTATTCCTAATACAAAGAGGTTTTGTGATAAACTGACAAACAATGAAGGTGACGTAGATATCATTTATTCATATAATGACTGTGTCAATAATGTCTCTCATAAATGCAAACACAAAGGATCAAGAGAACAATAGGCTCATAGTAATATGGCGCTCGAGTATAATAGAGGTAGTGATAGTAAAACCTATATGACTGTGTAATATTATTATTTTATTACCATTATTAATATTATTAATAATATTATTGTATTATTATTCTCAAGGACTCGTTATTAATATTGTTATTGTTATAATTTAAGTTGTATATAAACAACAATATGATTGAAGTATAAACAAGGACACGGCCTTTATGCGAGTAGAACTTCTACTACCATCTCAACAATATGTTAATGACATAAATAATAAATACTAAGTTGAGTTTTAAACATAAATTAGAGTGAACTATAAGAATAATAACATATCAATATAAGGGGTTTACATTAGTGAAATATTAGTAGTAGTGGTAGTGGTAGTGGTGGTTGTGGTGGTGGTGTTGGTGGTGTTGGTGGTGGTGGTAGTAGTAGTAGTAGTAGTAGTAGTAGTAGTAGTAGTAGTAGTAGTAGTAGTAGTAGTAGTAGTAGTAGTAGTAGTAGTAGTAGTAGTAGTAGTAGTAGTAGTAGTAGTAGTAGTAGTAGTAGTAGTAGTAGTAGTAGTAGTAGTAGTAGTAGTAGTAGTAGTAGTAG